>JAQGAV010001872.1:0-18361 GCA_034691345.1 Phasmarhabditis papillosa
AGATCACAGATATTTGGAGGATGAAGTGAGACCAAAGGACCATAGGGAGCCAGGACTCCATTGCACAGCACCTGGGGAGCGAAGGCGGCGGATCAGAAATTTGCAAGAATTCCTCCTTCGGGGCGGATTCGAACCATCGACCTCGAGATTATGAGGCAAAGTTTGTATCCACTAAGTTTTAAAAAGTACTTTAATCGAGTAGTTAGAGTAGGTCTCTGAATCTGCGACAATCTGAGGCTTTTGGTTCGTCTTCAAAAAACATGGGAACCCATTCGTTTACTTTTCCAATGTTTATTGCACCAAAGACTGAAGGTTGGAAGCAGGACCTAATCGCTCCAAATTCTCCTCCTTCCAAAGTCCAAAATGCTTATATTCTTCCGTTTGCTACCTACGTCACTTAAAATTCATTAATCAGTTTGGCTGTTGTGGCTGCACGCGGCGCTCCATCGCTAGAATTTCATTTTCTCCTTGGGCGAGCGTGGAGGTAGGTAAGCGACGGACGGAGGGATTTCTAGAAGGTCGATTGGGGCGCCGCCAGCGGCAGCGGTGTGATTGGGACGCGCTTTGTGAGTGAAAAATGAGCTGGTGGCCGGTTAGTGTTAGGGGTGGTCTAGAAAGAAAGAAGGCTACGAAGGTTCTAAAGGAAAAGGACGATAGGCCACCAATTACGTTTATAAGCTACTAGAATATGCACTGGAAAAGACCAAACGAAGGAAATTCGACAAGCAAGGGGAGGGTTAGTATAGGGTAGGGGTGGAAATTTTACCCAGCGGAAAGTAAGAAAGTGAATTTTTTTTTACATATAAGTCATTGAGGACCACAGGACCCGAGCCGGCACCGAAAATATTGGAAACGGGAGGGTCCTTTCCCACCCCAGGCATAGGGAGAATGTTGGGTGGATAAGTTATCTTGGAGTTATCTTTTAAAATATAATAATAAGAATATAATATCATGACTACAAGTATATCATTGAAACAAGAAGTTCACCGAGTGGAACATGAAAAAATACAGCGAGTTCTTCAAGGGACATGTTGAAGACTTTTATTCAATCAGCTCATTGAAATGAAAAAGCCAACTACAATACTGTTTGATCTGTTTTTGCAAAGATCTTATTATGGTGTGCAACATTTGGGCAGTGTATTTTTATAGTATGAAGCAAATAAAATAAGAAGATTATTTCTTAACAGATGTAGAAATGTTATATTCCTTATACTATTAAATATATAAATACTATTAAATGTAATATTATAATCTAATAGGATATGAGTAAGTTTGCAAAAAATAATATGAGGGACAGACAGTTAGTAATTTAGTCACTCATATTCGTAATCGGTCAGGCATAGCCATAATGGGTCATGAGTTCCTTACTGGTTGTTATATACGGTTTGTAAATAGTTTTGAAGAAATTGACAAACGATATTGAATATTATTCACTTAAAACTAAAATATAAAGTAGAGATATATATATTGAATAGGAATCGAAGAAAAGTTTATCCGAGAACTACGTGAAGTACGGTTACAGAAAATGGTTCTTGAACTTAATTCTTCCGAAAAAGGAGTTGTAAACCTATTATAATCATAAAAGAAGATATATAATACGAATAATAATTCATCGAATTGATTAGTTGTGGCTGGATCAAGAAATCGGTCTTATCCTAATTAACTATTTCGAAACTTGATAACTAAAATAGAACTCTGAAAGATTTCAAATCCAGTCAAAATGGTTACAGTTTACCGAATACATAATAAAATATTAGTTAACACAATTATATGTTCAAAACACACTCAACAAATACAGCTAGTTATTATATATTCACTAATATCAAAATCAAATCTGAACAAATTCGGCGCAAAACAAATTTGCATGAATCCCCCTGAAGAACGAATTCTCGCATATTTGTTCTGATTCGCTGCCTCCACTCCGTGGGTGCTGTGCAATAAAGTCCCTCTTCCAATGGTTCCCTCGTCTCACTTATTCGCTCCAAATATCTGTGATCTCGTGTTTCATAAAATGAATTAAACAAAACAAATTACTCAGCAGTTCCTTACCGGAACTCCCAAGATGTGCTACGTAAGAGTATTTTTTGCGGAGTAAATACGGAAGAATTAACGCTGGGTCGCGTCTTTCGCATTAGAGCCTATTTAATCATCTGCCGTAGAATTTAACAAGCAAACCACGTAAAATGTAATAGAGGGAGGGCTTCCCACACGTTCCAGAGTAAACTTTGAATTAAATTCCAAAAATAGAGATCTGTTTCAGGATTCTTCAATATGGAGCGAAAATCGAATCAACAAATAAAATAAGATCTAGAATTGTATTTATATTCTGTATTTACACCGATAGATGGTTGTTTAGTTACGGGTGTTTTAGCCTAGTGGTTAGAGCAGCGGTATCTAGCCCGCGGGGAACTAATGATGTAGGTTCGACTCCTCGTAGCTGGCTTGGGGAAAAAAGCTCGCTTAGCCCATGTTTCGTGCCCGAAGGCTGAATGTCACAAAGGAGCCACCTTTGCTAAGAAGATGGCGGCATTAATAACCCCACTCCTGCCTCGAAGGAATCTACTATTATTGGGCTTTAGCGATCCAGGAAATAAAGCACCTTAACTATTATAAATCTGATAATAAACCAAAGCATTTTACCCAAAGTCTCTTCAAACAGAGATACAGCTCTACCGACTCTTCTAAAATTAACCGAACCAGACCATCCAACTTGGGCCCCGCCCGCTGGAGGGTCTGAACCGAACAATACCCTGTTTTAACTATAAACTATAAAAAGTATAATATAAAGCAAATAAATAAAATAGTTAGGCTGCTCCGGCTTAAGTCCTTGTTGGCCTAGCATCGACGGGGCAGTCATATTGAATTTCGTGGCCACACGCACAACAATTAATTAAGTAGATTAGATTATTTCCGCTAAAACTATTGGCGACTAAAAATATATTAGGGAGCGATGAGAATTCGAACCGAATTAGGGGTTGCGTCATAATTTTAGGAATAATAGAATAGTCAAGATATAAAGTTTAAAGAGTTTAAAGAGAATAAAATTAAATAGGTTTAATAAAGTGAGATATCGGCAGTGTGTCTTTTACATTATACTGTGTAATAATCAATGATTACATTATACTAGAACCACTTTAGGATAAGCGAAACATTTCAAAAGATAAGCTAAAGTTAATGCCTGCAAAAGTTCTAAAAGAGGTTTTAGATGTTTTATTAGTAGCTGTAGATAGATGTTTAAGAAAGTATATAGATGCATTAAACATATCTGGTTCACAAAACGCATTTTTGAGGAAGATACCGTCTATATGAAAACATGAATAAAAATACTATTGAAATATATTATGAAAACATATACTATATTTTAGTTTTCTCAATTGTTAAAAGGGTTTTACCTATAACTAATATTGTCAACTGATTCTAAGTTAAAAGCACAGTTTCGTTCCATCTAAAGCAACTAACAAACATCAACCGCATGATGTAAACAGTCTGAATACGATTATTAAAAACTATTTTAAAATTATTTGAGACGGCTTACCGATTGGATAAAACTACAATAGCAACTACTTATCTAAAAATTAAACATTTCAAAAGTTTATGCCGATGAATTACATCTTAATAGGTGGAGATACATTCTCTAGTATTCAAATATCATAATTGTATTCAAACCACATTTATTGGAGCTTTTCTAATAATAGTATTATTAACTCTAGATTCGGCTAAGTTTTTTAAAATGAAGAATAAACCAAAGCAAGTATAAAGCCAGAGTGTTCTGTATTATTTTCCAACGTAATAACTACTTTACGGGCTCAAGTTGTCCTGTGTTTAAAACAAAGAGTTGTCTTATTGTGTGTTGCATGGCAGCTAAAGGGAACTAATTTAGAATGTAGCCAGACAAGGCGAGAGAACAAAATGAACAAGAAAGCTAGAAGAGAGTTTAGAGACAAATCCGGATGCGGAGTAAAAAGTATAAGTAAGGAGAGGAAGTCAAAGGGTGGGATTTTTCCGGACCATGACAGAAAATTCTGGAAGAGCCCAGCCTTTTCCAACCAATGGGATAAGTGAACTTGACTAACCGACCCGACCGGTGAAAACGAGGTTCACAACCAGGATCAGATATGACAGGATGAGGTAAACGGTAACCGTATATACCGTTTCACCGAATATAAATGAGTTCCTGGTTTATGAAATACAGTTTGATTGGTTTTTCAAAATAACCTCAACGAAGGCCCAACCTTTCCCCATTAAGGTAACTCATTTTTGACAAGAGGTAAGAACTTTTCGGCATTGCCAAATGGATAATTATTCAAAAACAAATAAGATACATAATTAATCATTATCTATACCACATAAAATATCGTTTGTCCTTCACTATATCCAAATATGATTAGCTTCCTAATTTAAATACTAATCTGAAACATTTGAAATGTTTAAAACAAGTAAGCAATTGTTTAACCGCTTATATAGCAAGGCAACTTATAATATTTGTATATTCAAGAATAATAATGGAGTGTTAAAAATAGTCTAGTTGAAAATTGCTCTGAAAACCTTCGAAATATTTAAAAGTATTCGAAAACCGAAAACTGTCACGAACGCTGTAAGCCAAAGCAAGCGCTACACCCAATATTAGCTGCAAAATATTTAATTCAAAAGATCTATTTAAACAATAAACAAGTTTAATTTGTTCTTTTCGCATTGGTTTTCTCTCTTTAATGCATCCTAGGGCCATTTTACTGCTCTTTTTGGTTAGATTGAGCTGCCCTACAGCATCAATTACTAAAGACTCATGGTCAGAGAGAAAACTACACCACCAGTATTTAAATACACTCCAACTACATAAAACAACAATGGAAAGGCATATAGTCCTTAGGAGCAGAGTACACAAAAGTTGACACGGGATCAAAAAAAAATCTCAGGCGGGCCGGACCTACGTCAACAAGTTTCCCGAAGGTATGTTGCAGAATCTGCTTTAAGACCCTTTGGGTATGTAGATTTTAACCTACCAATTTTACACCAATAGCAACTACTGTAGGACAGTTACAAAGAAAATAGTAGGCGTAGATATGGGCGGCTCCCCTCAAACGATGTGCATCGTTTAGATCAAAATGGACTCAGCAGCGGTTGTTTCGCTACCCAGCCGATTTGCCTATATCTAGTATAGTGTGAATCAAAAGGAATAAGGCCGTGCATGCTTCGTATTTCGTCATTTTTTAACACTGCGCCTGCTGGAATTTTACGCGCGCGGTATCAACAGATTGCAAACTTGCTTTCGCTCTTCTGCCTTACTCAGACAAAATATTGGAACACTCCTGCTTATTAACACGGCCGTATTGCTTTTGAATCCCACTATACCGTTATACTTCCTAATACTTTATAAAAAAGCTCGTATAGTCAATCTTGGATATTATGCTGATTTGGTATGCTTTAGTAAAGATTTGATATGTTTCAGTACTTTTCATAGCTTCTATGAACTTTATCAAACAATAGGATTGGTCTTACCTGTAGTACAGAAGTACAGAATTATCAAAACTAATATAAATAAAAGTTATTTTGTAAAAATCGATATGATTGAGTCAAAGGATGCCGCCGGAGTGTGCTGCTGCCTAAGGCTGTTTTTGTTTTTAGCAAAACTGATTGATGAAAAACATGAGCCGCAGGCTTACAACTAATAGCCGAACACCCAGAATATAAACATTATTATTATTATATAGAGTAAAAGTATACTTAACAAATGTAGAAAGTTGATAATACGAATATCGAATTTGTCTTTTAAAACAACTAGTTTGAATTATAAAACTAACTATCGCTTATGCACTGATGAGACTGGAAAAAAAGTTATATTCATTTGTAAAACACTTGGTATGCATAAAGATAATAGAGCAAAACCCCAATAACTAGTGAAATATCATTCAGAAGTTATTTAATAATAGTTATATATTTATGAAAGACTCCACTATTAAGAAACTTGAATCTAACTATCATCTATTCCAACATAACATGACTTGACTATAGGTGAGTTGATATGCATTTGTTAAAATAGAAAAAAATAACTAATTTTGCATATAAACAATTTAAGAAAAGAAGTATATTTGAAACTAATGTGAAACTAATAATATGTGATACACTCGAAAGGGTTCAAGGAAATGAAAAGGTATCTGAGTCAGCAAAAGTTTCTAAAAACTAAACTAGTGGCTCTATAGTGACTGAGAGAGAGGGTGGAATAAGGAAATTGAAATTCAATTTGAAATTACTTTCTGTCAAGACAAAGTCGTGACGTAGTCGAATAAGGGAATGTAAAATTTGTTTAGAATAAAATGAAGTAGTCCAAAAAATATGGCAGCAGTCAGAGCTGGTCGGGACGGATAACCAGTACATGGGCACTTTTTCTGTTCTACTGAACAGGAATAAAGCTTGTACTGCATTATCAGGTTTATCACAAAGTTGTTTGCCCAGAAATGGAACTTCCAGGATGACTACTGTTATAATCGGTTTTAATTCGTTTGTAGTTAATATGACCTTGGTGAACGAAAAAACTATTGTTTCAATTTTGTCCGAGTAAAATTGCACTTTTGAATGGAAATCAATGGAAATGACAACATCACAATATATAAATGGAAATTAATATTACGAAGCTTAATACTATTCTATTCTTCAAACACAGCAGTGTTTGCAAAAAAGAAGCTTGGGAGTTCAGAAACTTTTAAAAACTTAACAAGCTTGTTATCATTCGGAGTGAAATAACTTAAAGAAAACAAACTGTAGTTTGATTGAAACCTTGAGAAAGTCAGATATACTAAACACACGGATTTTTCTAATATTTTATCTACTTAAATCAAGATCATTGTGTACAATTTCGACTTCTAGAATTCTACAGCTCATTTGAATTCTGCCTGGCTCCGTGATGACGTAATTTTGCCGTTGTGAGGTCGTTTTTGTCTTATTGGATTTAAGCATTTGGAGGTCCACCAAGCACACCGGGGGAAAAGCTAAGGGACACACCTCATGGCATATTGATTGTGAGAAAAGAAGGCAGAGAAGGGTGAGAGGGAACAGAGACAAAAGGGGGGAAACCGAGGAAGGAAGGAAGGAAGGCAAGGGACGGGTGAGAAAAGGCCGGCCCGGGACGGCAAGTGAAATTCCTACCCCTGTAGAAGGTTAGATTGGATAGACAGGAATCAGGATTAGTTCCGCGATCGGAAGGCCCATATCCGGCCGGGATGTACCCGTCTGGCACAAATCATGTCCTCTATTATGACCCGAATTTGTATAAATATCTGAGGACTGTGTTTGGGGTCTGAGAAAAGAGTTGTTCAAAAACTGATATGCTGGTAGTTGTTGATTGATTTTCTACTTTCAACAGCTTTGCTACTAGAAACTCCAAAACTTGATATATCTTTCAAACAAATGTAATGCGAAATTTCATAAAGTAAACAAAACATAGTTGCTTCTTGATAAATCAGCAACTGGGGTTTATTCGAATAGAAATGTCTCTTTGAAAACAAAGTTAATGTTACTTTACATATCTAAGTTATAATGCAGCATCCTTACAAAACTTGTAGTCTATCAGGATTTCATAACTTTCATAACGTCCATCAATCGGCTTCTTCAGAATAACATTTTTAATGCTAAATATGATAAAATTATTCTAAAATAGCATATTTTTATTATAAAAAACGACTTTGTTCGTTCTTTCATCTTCAAACTTTATTGTTGAGAAGCTGGTCGTTTCAATTTTTATAAACACGCACGTGTTCAGAACCCAGATGTGCAGTAATAAAAGGAAGAACAGAACCAAGTGTGGGTAACTAAGATAATAAACAATATTATAAACATAAATAACTAACATATTTAATAACAACAATAAAATATAATATATACAAGTCCACCAAGTGTTACCGTTCTAACCATAATCCCATCCGTTTTGAATAGCCTGATTGCCAAACGATTTAGCTACCCACACTTTATGGATTCTGGATGTTACATAGACCTTGAAGTTCGCGAAGATGAATTTTTTAGCCTCTTTTCTTTAACAGCCCCTCAATGTTTCGGCGCAATACAAGGAAACCATTTTCATGCAATATAAAGAATCATTCCTGATTCTAAATGAAGCGTACATCATAGCTCATTTGTTCTAGTAATCACAGACTAGTAACTAGTTTGGTAACTTATACAATATATTTTCTGGTTTCTAAGAGTCTGATTCGGCGACATTTCCGCCACCATATTAGAGCTGAGAATGAGTAACCTCTCTCGGGTCGGCCCACCAGAAACATACTCCGAATATTTTCTCAGGTCACCCATCAAACTGTTTTCGTTTAGAATCACTTTTTAGTTTTCCTGTAGCCCTTGTATCTTCTATCACTGATAGACTATCAGTGTCAGTTAGCATCGACATGTTTCAATGTGTTCAAACTGAACAAATTTAGTAATTAGCTATTTTCTTCCTAAAAACGGTGACCAATCAACAAACATGACTCTAGTGAATCTTTATGAAATGCAATACCTACTCCATAAGAACAAATTTATTACAATCTTATCGATTACATACAACCTAGACAGGTTTGCTCCACCTATGGAGCAATACTAAACATTGCTAAAAAGCTAAAGAATCTAGTAAAATGAGAAAATTGATTTTATAAAATGATCGGTCCATTGATCTGATTGGTGTTCTATGGTGATTCTAGCACTCCATTGACAATAACATTGCGAGTTTCTTCTCCGAGAAGCTCCGCCTTGAGATCCAGAATGACGTCACCAATGTTGCTCATGATAACGAAGTGGATATGAAGCCATGCAGAGTGAGACAAACGACTGATACGAACCTAGAAAGGCAAGCAGATGTTGATTATAGTATGGTTGTAATTAGGGCTGCGTTTATCTTTTTATTTCTATGGTCCAGATTCGGATCCGCGCAGCATGGTTGCAATCGCTGAGTTCTAGTGTTAGTTTGGTGGTCGTTGCTACATTTCGGCTCAATAAGGATTGCCTCACACCGCATCTTAGATTTTCCAATTATGGAACACCCCCGATTGCTAGATACCGGAGAGGTGTTCCTTTTATCGAATTTTATTGTTCAATGCTGCAAACCTAGTTTATCTCAGTGACTTTTATTAGAAGTATGCTGAGTAGGTGACATTACAAAAACCCAATAATGTCCAGATTGTATCTGCGGTTTCCCTACCTTGGCTGTTCCAGTGTAAGTTCCTTGCTCATTCGTCACAGCAATTGGATAATCCTTGTAACCATCATACTGGGTCTGAAATGCCAGCTTGCATCGGGTCTTTCACTCGTAAGACGACCTGATCTCTCCGAAGTCGGTATGTGGGCTTCCCGCATTCGGATGAGCAACTGTTCTTTGGTAAGTTAAGTTGCTCGCCCAAAAAAAATCAAAATAGACTACATGGATGGGAAATTCACTGAGCCGCTCTTTCACCACTTATCCACCCCGTCTCTTACCACAACTGATCCATAATTTCGGTTCTCCTGTTGGGGTGACGGGAAGTAGAATTCGTTGTCTTTAGCCTGAAAGGTGAAAGTTTCCCGAAACATATAAAGCTAATCCCCAATCACAGCTATTGTAATCAAATCTCAAGAAAAGGCAAATATTCTTTATGGAGCAATATTCTGCAGCTGTCTGGGCCGGGCTGTGCTGTTTCAATTAGCCGGTAGCTACCAACCTCGGGATCAAATAAATAGCTTAATAAGCATCCAAATAATCTCACCTTTTTCATGACAGATAGATTTGTCTTCGAGGTTCCACGCATGCACACAGATGGGGCTTGACTCTGATGTAGAAACATAACCAATCTTTATAAATCCGACAATCTTTACCTTCGATTTAACCACGGAATCCTGTGAGAGGGAACGAGTAATCGACGAGTTGAGAGACTGAATTGGTTCAGACTGCAAATACGGGATACATTGTTTGTACTCTGTTGATTTTTTCTCTCATGGTATGTACGGACTGGTGTCTAAGCCATATCCTCTGGCTTATTACAAAAAATGGAAATGCTGCAAGCTGCAAAATTTGTTGGAATGAGAAAATAATTTGTCAGAATGTACTACACTCAAGTTTTAAGGATCCAGTGGGAAAGTTCGTTTCAAGTTAAAATGTGCTCGTTTCAGGCTGCAATCTTCGACCCTGGAACACTTTTACGGTCCGGGCACGGCTTCACATCCATCAATATATTTAGACCAGACTCACCAGGCAAAGAACCGAACTATCACAGGATACATCAGCCGTCTGAATCTGACTATTTCTAGAGTATTTATCCTGCTTTGTGGCTACAGGTCTAGTTGGAGCTATTTCAGTGATAGTGGTCATTCTGCTGGCAGCAGTTGTACTTCTACCGGTACAGACAGTCTGAAGAGAGAAATAAACAAATAAACATTACAAGAGGTGGGAATGGGTCGGCCCGTGCGGACCGCGAAATTCCTGAATATATCCAAATTATCCCAACTTTATGGACTATGCCTCTCAACCAATTATACTACTGTTCGAACTAAATCCTCTGAGAAAACCATAAGACCCCTTGATTTAAAAATTACTTGAATCCCCGGTCATTCACAGATCAGTCATTTCAAAATTTCATCCCATATATTTCTATAAACAACCAACAGTTGAACAAACATTGATTGTCAGACAATTTTTTAGGCCGTCAGATAACACACACTAGTTTTACAGATTCAATACAAACTTACACTTCGTCGGCCCATCTGATTAATATCTCCAGTAGCCAATTGACGCTCGCGATCCAGAATATCAGTAATCTGTGAAAGAAAAATATGATGCTCACTTCTAACGAACAGCCAATACATATATTCTTAGTTTGACAAAGCGTTACGGACCGAATGCACTAGTGCCGAAAGAGTATAAGGGTATTGGAGGAAATACTGCCCAGGGTCGTTTGCGACACACCCTTTCTCGCATCAAAGGTTTGCACTGTGCATATGAACCCATTCACGATAATATGCACTAAACAGAAACTCATCAAGACATCATACCTGACAGGCCCTATTCATCAACTGATCGATAATATCTTCAACGTTGGCAACATCGTAGACTTCCATTGCGAACAACCTACTACTGACTATTAGAAGATAGGATATGAAAGAAAACAATGAATGTATATTTCAAATGTTTTATTATGAAAACACCGAATGTTCCGGAAAAAAGATGTACACACAAGTTAATGAGAAAGGCCTAGCTGAAAACGAAAGAGGATAACGTTAATACACCAAGAGCGAAAGAACAAAAAACCCAAATATGCAAGAAATGTTATAAATGTGAATAAAATCTAGAATATCAATAAAACGAATGTGATATAAAGTAGCCTTATAAGTTGTTTAAAACAAAATATATTGTAACATCATAAAATTAGAAATAACTACACAAAACCCGCTTTAAGAGATATAAGGCAAATATAATATCAAACTACTTTAACAACACTACCTTTGGTCCACCGAAAGCCGTAGATAAAACCTTCCTCCATGGCTAGGACCGGAAAGTCGAGGAATCCTCTTTCTCCAGAGCCAGATGCCTTCTTACCATTTAGTTGAACTTTAGCCATTAAGGTGCTGCGCTGCAAAAATAGAACATACAAGAGGTAATTTGGGAGAAAGGTAGTATAAATATTATGGCAGTACGATATGTCATCATATTTATGTTACGTCGACGTCATTAACGGACTGGCCCAGGCCGTTACATTTCTGGTCGGAACGGAAAGTGTGCCAAATGATAGCGCAATATTTTGAATTACATAGAACGTTATCATCATAACATAGATAAGCAAATAATATACCTGAATAATGGGATCATCGGGTTCCTCAAAAATGGCTTGGCGTGACGTCATTGATGTCAAGTCTAACGGCGAACCTCCTTCAAGTTTCCTATAACATATTGTTGAGTATTGTTGTTAAAAATGTACGCTACCTTCTCAAATCATCAATTTCACGGGAAAGTTGAAGCTTGTCCGTTTCGATCTAAATTAAACTGTCTGACGAAAGCTCACTGTGAAAAATAACCTTCTCAACCATATCAAGAAGACGATCCTCTAGCTCCTCGTTTCTTTTCTTCTGCATATTGAACTGCTCTTGAAGAAGTTCATACTTCGTCTTCCAGTAAGAGACATCGTCATCCGCCATATACTAAGAAAAAAATTCAAGAACACCCCCAAGATTTAGCAGAATACTTACAAGACCCGAACTCCATTTCCGAATAAAAAATACAAAGGCAAATAAACACTTTATGTTAGGTTTTTACGTACAAATTAATAAACACGGGGCCACATGAAATCACACATCTATAGGTTATTCTAAATAAATAATAATGTCACAGACAAACACCACTAATAAGTAAATCTTGTTGGAATAAGAAGCGAAATTGGAAAGAGATAATAATATAAATTAGCAAAATAAAAATCAATTGCTACAATAGACGAAGACGGTTACTTGAGATCGTCCTCATCATCCCCGGCCAATCCTCTCTTGACCTTCACCAACAGCGACGTATGCCAAGGATCGAGACGGCTGATCTTGTCGAAGTTCTTGACGGCATCGGTGAACTTCTCCTCACTTTCCTCTTCGATACACGAGAGAAGTTCCTGAAATTTGAAATGTGTTACAGAATGTGAACATTGTTAACCTTAATGAATTTTGATTCTCTTGTATCAACGAAGGAAGGACAAGCGTCTTCGTACTTCTTCAATGCATGGGTAGTATCGAGCTAAAAAGAATATATCTGATATCGAATGAATATGAGTACACTTACGGGATCAATACATAAGTAGCACAATAATGCCTTGAAAAAGTTATTCTTGGCATTATACTTTAGAGTAGGATGATCAGCTTCCCAATAGCCAAGTTCTTCAAAAACTCTGATGGCATTTAGGTACTGTTCTAGTTGTGCAGAATACTAAACGTAAATCAAACTTATCAAGAAACCAGTCATATGCTAACCTGGCCAACTTTAACCAAACACTTTGAGGCACTACTCTTGGATTCTTCTCCTTTGTAGTAGTCAGCAGCCTTCTGATAGTTCTGAATGCACAGTTCGGTGTCTGGGCACTCAGTTTCGTACCTAGAACGCAAATGACCAATTAATTTACAAGTATTCAATCCGTTCAGGAAATCACGCAATTGTTTGAAGCGTTCAACTTCTCTAATATTTTAAAGAGAATTCTAAAACGCAAGAAAAAAACAGTAAGGAATCTGGCCTTAAATATCTCTAGGTTGTGTAGTATTATTAGGCTCAGTACCATTTCAAGAATAGAGTCTTAAAAAATAAAGCATCAAGATTTTCACCGCTTCGTAATTCCGTTCATTGTTGTAAAGGTAAGCATAAAAACTAACAGTTCAGCAATGGTGATGTGAGTCTTGGCGGCCATATTGAACCTTCCCATATCGGTATAAATATCGGCTACAGCCTTTAAGTAATCAACGGCAGCCTGTTTATAAAAAATTCAATGAGAAATTCAAGAGGCCATTACCTGAGGGTTGACTTTGCGGAAACAGTTAGCAGCCTCAGCATACTGACTGGCGCATTCATGCTTAGAGTCCCCCTTAACAAACATAATAATGAGTTTAAGGGATCGTAGCTACCTGAGGCCCATGAATTTCCGCAGCCTTGACAAATGCTTTACCAGCATCATCCCATAGCTTCGCCATTTTGAACATATTACCAGCCTGAAATAAAGAAAATAGTAACGCGTAAAATAATAAAGCTATCAAATTTGTAAGCTGATACCCCAAGAAAGAAAAAGGTTAAATTAATTACTTTTTATTAGCAAAAACACGTCTCTGGGAGAAAGATTTTTCTTGGTCGTGGCCAAATTGTAGCTGTCGAGGAACGCCAGTCTTCTTATTGAGATTCTGAACCAGCTTCAGATTTACGAACGAATTTTCCATCTTTTCTTGACGTCGGGCCATTTTTCTCTTCTCGAGTTGAACTTCAAACGAGCTTATACCATGAGCTAGCGATGAATGTGAATTTCTCTCCACATCATTGGGAAATCGCTGATGACATTTTTCGCTTAAACAGCGGTAATGCTTTCCAGTAGGCTCCCTTTCTATCGCTATTTTCATGAAAGGGCAATGAATTTCATCCGAATGAATGTCCAGAAGAAAGGAAGAAGGAAATGACTTAGAGCAGGTACTACATTGATGAGAGTGTGCAATTTGGTAATGCTCTTCAAATGAGAAGCGGTCTTCAAAAGATATGCCACAATCATTTTCAACGCAAGTCAAATATTCATCCGTTTCAGTATCGGAATTATTGACAACATCATCCCGCTCCTAACAGGGAATGAAAAGATCACAAAATGCTAAGAATAAAATTACCTGAACGTATAAATCAGCGGCCTCATCAGAACCTCCACCACCAAAAATTTTTCCAAAGAAGCCACCGCCTCCTTTGGCTTTCTTATCAGCTTCCTCGAGCTTCTTTCTCGCTTTAGCTTCTTGATCTGCCATTGCTGAAAGTAAAACGTGAATCACAAGCAGGAAAGTTATGAAACTCGATAAATGAAAGCAGAATAAAAGGGCTAGCAAATAAACATCATGACCAACGAAAATCGATTTGCAGCAGGGCGCATACCCCAAGCATCGTTTGCCAACTTTTAAAATACAACGCTGCAGAAATTTCAACTGCTTGACAGAAATAAAAGAGTATCAACACAAAAAATTTATTAACTACGATGTACATGGGCATAATATGAGGTAAGGAAAACATTGTGAATGAATTGCAGATCAATTATTACACGAAACTAAGTACTAAAAATATAATTTACGTAATAAAGGATAAACTGAGATAGCGAAAAATACAAGAGATCAATGATGAGACATAGATTCATTCATCATCATGGAAGCCTTCTTCCGAATCAGTTGCTTCAGGGTGGCTTGAATTTGACGAGAGCATGGGGTGAGTTCGGCCTCATTAGCATTCAACACCTGAAACGAGCGAAATGTGGATAAAAAAGGACGACCACATTCAGATTACACCCAGCAGGCTAAATATATGCTTGACGTAGAGAACGGCAAAAAAGTAGTTTTCAGGGCTGAGTATTGCCACGAATATAGTAAACCAGTATTTAGTTACATGTAAAATAGATCTCAATGTCGTTCGTTGAAAGGCGGAATGTCATCCACAGATCCCGCAATGACGTGTTCCAAAACTGATCCAAGATAATAATGATTTACCTCACTGATCATGGCGGTGTCCTCGGCAATTTGAATGGGCGGAACAGTCATCAGTGGACTTCCGTTTACTGAAAAGCCCACTTCATCTACACGTTGTTGTCGGAACCGCGTAGCCCTAAGGAAGATTAAAATAAATACCAGTTGAGCAATGGAACGTACACTAAGTCGTCCACCTTCGGGGTTATGAAATTCGGCAAACGCATCGGACCAGCTGGAGTGAAAAAGTTCATTTCACGCTGCGGACTGAAAATAGGGAATTGGTGTGAAAGAAATTACTTATACTGACATCTGAGGCGGTCGTCTAACAGTTTCCATGTCGCTGGGATTGTGAAGAGCAGGAGTAACAGCTTCCTTCTTTACAATAGTCTCTTTCTGAAATTGTGTTTATCTGGGGGAGGAAATAATGAAACTCACAGCACTGGAAGAAGTTGACGGCACCGGTATTGCTGGCGTCACAGGAACGGAAGCCACTTGTGTCGGCTCGAAAGGCCTGTAGAGATATTCGGACAACTTTGAATCCTAAAGAGCGGGTGATTAATATATTAAACAGAAATGATTTACCTGCCAACCCATTTTGCTGATCTCCTCGATTTTATGCCGAACATTTTTATGTATATGTTCTTTGCTTTTCAACAATTGTTTTTCAGCATTGTCATATATCCTATCAACTAAAACAAAACAAACAATAACCCACAAACTATCGAAAAATATACCCTGAGGGAGGTACCTCTCGCCGAACACCTTGTAGGCATCATTCTTATTCTTCTTAGAAACACGGGCTTTCGACATATCCGAACCGCGTGGCTCACTGAATAATATGCAAATAAGTAAACAAACAAAATGAAAATTGAAAACTGTGATTATATTATATATAAAATTTTGACAGTAGAAACGCTAGCCGCAACACGAACTCGTTGTTGCGAGAGGCTATAATTCAAATTCAAAATTTCGCGCCATATTTTGAAAAACACCTATTTCAGTGTTTTTCCTCTTTTCGTAAAACTTGTCATATACAAAAACTTACTCTTTTACTCGAGATTTACGATATACGGGAGGACCCATTTCAGTAAATTAATATAAGGAATATAGTTGGCATAGTATCCATAACGCCCTTGCCTACGTGGTTTTCTGTTTTCGTGGTTACCATGTTAGGCTTGATTATCATGTTTTCGTGTTTTTCGAGGTTTGTGGAACATACCCCGTCATTTTGGGAGTTGTTCTATTATTTTTAGCATCTACTGAACGACGCACTATATATTAATTTAGTCTATTTTTAGATTATTATGAAGAATTTTTTATTCTCTGGGGTGTCTTTGCGGCGGGATCTTTTGTTAGTTAGTATATCTAGCTAATCGAAGCTTTATTTGAAACTTAAGTTGGTTTCCTACTCCGTCAGTCGAAAACTCCTTCTTATTTTTATTTAGGCGCATGTTAATCGTCTCTTTTAATTTAAGCATTTATTCGCATATTTACAATTTTAGTATAAGGTTTACCCGATATAAAATACAACAGATTATTCTAGAATGAGATTATATATATGCATATATGCAATTCCTGTATATTTTCAATCCCGAGTGATACTAGTTACATTGAATCTACAAATTGGGCAATGCGGATCTTTTAAAGTCAGTAGTACTTGAGCACATTTCTGACACAAACAGTGATGACCGCAGGGTTGGAGAAGTACATTCTTATGATTATATTGGCAGTTACAGCATTCGGAGCGGGCTGCATTCCGTTCTTCGTTTAGTATTTGTAGTTGCGTCTTTCTGAAAAGATCAAAAGTCAGCAGTTTGTTATTTGTTGCTGCTAAGTATATAGAAGTTACCTTGAAACATTAAATAATTCTGCTATTAGGTGACCTTAGCGTAATGCCAAGTCGGGATTAGTCGACTCTTAGGTATTAGTTAAACTTATTATTCATATGAGTGTTATCTTACACATAACCTCTCTGAATGATTACTGCTGGGTCTGTCAAATTAACTTCGTAGCTTCATATCTTAAAACGCATTCTTGCCGGTCATATGGTTAAATGAGCCCGTCCGAACACTAACTTTGTTAAATGTGTCAATATTCAATGATTAACTTACTTGGTCCTCCTGTGTGGTGTCCATACTTGCATAGTCTTCCTGACTCCTTCAGCTCGCAGATGAATAGTATCAATACCAGAGCAGACTGCATCAACAGGATGGAATATTATAGTCAGACCATCTTTTAATTTCTTTAGGAATGGAAATATAAGAGAGAATATAAAATATATACTTTTCCAAGCAAATCGGAAGACCGCATAGATTATGCGGAATAGGGAATAGGGCTGGAGTTCTGGAGGTGCTGGAACTGCCTGTGTTTGAGCATATGTGCGAACCTCTTCTTGTCTGGAATAGCTGGAGTTACGTCGAGTATTAAACTAGTAGAATACTACGAGTATCTAAGCACACTGTCTTTTAAAGTTTTTAGCCTCAAATGTGACGTAAGACTATTATTTATCAAATAGAGAACATACAAATATCACTATAATAACGTCTTGTTGTTCCAAGACTTCTGGGGTAAGTGACAAACCATGTTCAGTACGTAGCAACAAATAGAAAGATGTTGTAAATTTTTTTGAACTAGCTATCATTATGATACAAGGCTACTTCTGCTTTACTAATTAGAAATATTTTAAATTATAGTCAGCAGTGATAATTAGAAATGTTTCAAATCATAGTAAGTAGGTGAAAAATAGAGGTGCACCAATATGTTTTTGATAATTTCTCCTACCTAATAGTTGGTTGCCTTCTATTCCGGATCTTCTTGCTTTCACGATATTCCGTCCAAACTTCAGCAGTTTGCCTGACCGATCCGGAATTGACCGAGCCTAACCTGGAATTACCCCTATATAACATTCTGCTATTAGGTGACTTTAGCGTAATGCCAAGTCGGGATTAATCCAGTCGTAGGTATTTGTTAAGCTTACCGAACACTAACTTTGTTAAATGTTTCACTATTCAATGATTAACTTACTTGGTCCTTCTCTGTGGCGTCCATACGTGCATAGTCTTCCTGACTCCTTCAGCTCGCAGATGGATAGTATCAATACCAGAGCAGACTGTATCAACAGGATGGAATATTATAGTCAGACCATCTTTTAATTTCTTTAGGAATGGAAATATAAGAGAGAATATAAAAT
>JAQGAV010001873.1:0-18357 GCA_034691345.1 Phasmarhabditis papillosa
AAAATTTTATAAATGGAAAGAGCGGGTCTTGTTTACTATTAAATAATAAAAAAAGTACTAAATAGTAAAATTTTTGTATGCGTGATCCTAGTTTGAAATATCTATGCTTGGCCTCTGAGAGAGGACGCTAACGGTAGAATTTCTAAGCAGGCTGCTTTCAACAGTTGCGTTGACTACCTGGGCCTCCCTAACTATATTATAAATTGTGGAACTTAAGGGCAAGTTCGACTGTAAAATCTGATGCTCCTCCATTGCTTTATTGTAATGCTCGTAATTTGAACAATTTGGTATACTGCTGTTTGTTGCCAATAAAGTAGTCGTCATGAACAAATTGCATAATTTATCATTGGTTCAGGTGCAATATTTCATGGTTTTATAGAGATTATATCTAACCAGAATAAAAGACATGGAGTAAAAGTTTCATAGAATTGTATCCGAAAGATAACTTGTTCTTTACAGTTGTATTGAGAAAACAGACTAATATTAGCTAAAGGTACGGTATACCCAAAAATTGTTACTAATTCTCATTGCTTTATTCGATAGAGTTAGTCAAACTGAACTGAATTGTGAAAAACGAACTTCAATACATCAATTTTGAACAAAGTTATGACGATTGCAAAATTGTGAAAGTGGGCGGGCGAGCATCGCTGAGCGAATCCCGCCGCTACAACCCTGCGGCAAAAAGTCCAAAACTACAAGCAAATTCGAAAAAATAAAAGCATTTTTACTATTATTGTGAATGAAACATGCAATTTTCACGTTAAAAATATTCACTTCTTTATATAAACAGTCTCTTGAACAATTATCAATTTCATACTTTTAGGTTAAGCCGGAGACTAAAGAGGCTTCCAGCTAAATATACTTAAACCCAAATGAGTCGCTTAATAACATAAAGGTGAGAAAAAAGTAGCACTACATTTCACTTACTTTATATACTTTTCGGTTTGTTCCGTACAATAGATACGCAAACTACTGGAGCCTAAATCCAAGAAGAAGACAAAGCCGCCACGCAGTTGCCAAAAGAAGGAATATTAAATTTTGTTTATATTAATAAACATTTAGTTGATCTAATCTACTTTTTTTCAAAAAAGGTTACATATTTAAAACAGCTAAACTATTTCTTTTGGTCGCTCTTTTTTGAATTAAGTTTTATCATGTTGTTTTGTGTTTCCCAGCAATCGATTAGTTTAATCCGTGATATTGATGAAAATGAGTCAGAGTCAAAACATTTTGAAGGTTAAAACTGTCGAGGATTGTTGCTGGTTTTTATTGTTGGCTGGTTTTCTTTTTAGTTTTTATAAGTTCCTACTTTTGTTAATCTTGTGAAAAACTTAAATTCTTTCACTAATTTGAACCATTTTAAACAGTCTAAAATTTTAATTGTAATTTATATCCTTACTTGATCGTTGTAAATGTAGTCTGTTTGTCCGGCAGCGACAGTCCGGACGTAGCGGGCGTAACCCTTCCCGTAGTTGTAAACTTTGCAACGGCAATCACTTTATGTCGGATTGCTCTATTTATCCGGATTTGACTAGCCGGCTTCGTAGAATTAGTAATCTTGGTTCTTGCCACAGATGTGGTGACCCGGACCTCATGTAACCTCTAGTTGTACTGTCAATAACAACTGTTATTATTGTAGATTGGAGTTATGTTGGGGACCATGCTTCTGCATTGTGCCCATTTAAGATTTAAGCATTGTAAGCTGTGTAAGATCAGTAAAACTGTAAATTTGTTAACACCGTTGTATTTCCCCCATTCTACGGTTGTATTAGTTCTGTAACACCCGTACAATTGTAGGATCTGTAATACTGTAATAGGCTACGTTTAAAGATTTGTTATCCTTTGTGTAATTACGATTTTGATTTTGAACCATAGCATCATATTGTAAGTTTGTATTGTGATTTCGATAGTTGCAAAATTTTGTCGGTTGTAAGTAATAGTGCGTCAATAAATCATTGTAATCCAGTCATGTTATTTTCATAGAAGAAGGTCAAGAGGCCGAGGAAGAAGCTACAGCATTTGATTTCCTTATATCCCGATTGTTTTGTTTATATGTTGTTGAGTTTATCTTATTAGACTGAAAATTGTATCGTAATAGAAATATAGTAGGGATTTTTCGGCCCGCGAGGCGTTGTAAAAGTGATCAAACTCAAACTTTTCCGCCGACTCTATTTTTGTCGGCCGGAGTGTGACCGCTGACGTCACTGTCTGTATCCGCCGGTATGAGTAATAGGCGAGAAACTGAGAAGTATTGTCATGAGGAGGGCAGACTGAACCTAGCAGCAGGGTAAGCGGCTGCTTCCTTTCCTTTCCTTTACCTTTATCTTCTACTTTGTTAATATGTTAATGCCTTTAATAAACCTTCTAAACGTTCCTTGTCAGTAGTATTAGGGGGTTGGGGAGCAGTGTTGATCAAGCTGTTCCCCAGTATTTTCACCCATTAACTTGGAACACTTTTGCATAAGAATGTTAAGTAATTGTAATGTTATTCTTGTAAGTCACCGCGATAGCATATTAATACCTATTCATCAATCCAGTGGTGCATCGACTGTACCGATCCGAAAAATAGACCCGCGTGGCACAGAGCATTCTACACGCTTTTTTCTGCACATTCCTTCTAATTATTCCTAACTTTATTCGTCTGCCAACTGGTACTCCTTACTGTTGTGCCAACTATGCCCTGTATGTTCTTGGCCCGAGGTCTTCGTTGAAAGAATAGCTAGCAAGACGTGCAAAGCACGCACTAATTCATGCGAGAAGTATACTATTGGGGTTATTAAGGGTATTATCATAAGTCATTAGACGATGAGATTTATCGCGATTGACGATCTACAACTATACGTCTTGCAAAAGACCGAAGAACTTGCTCATTTCGGCGAAAAAGTTAGCATAAATCTGCTTGTGAGCAGTACCATCTTCCAAGTTGTCGTAATGTGTTAAGAATAACTTTTTTTCTGGCAGGCATAATTCCGAATATCAGAATCATGGTTCGACCCCATACCAATTGTGGACTCAGCAGATGAGGCCGCAAGGCCTAAGGGAACTTCAGAAGACCCGATAAATGTATCCTCAGATAGTGAGGTTTTACTAATAATAGTAATAACAGTAATAGTAATCGCTTAAAAACCTTACTTTGACGAATTCCATTTTTGTTACGATAGAGTTTAAGAAATATACATTAACTCTAAAAACAATAATCATAAACTTCAAACTTTGTAGTCCGACATGGAAACCACTCAGACTGGGGATTAAGAACAGACCGAGAAAGTGCACGCTTCCGAAGAAGAAGAAAATCTGAGTTTAGGTTTTAAGAGTAATAGAAGCCGTCTAACTATAACAAAGAACAAAAATCTAACTTTAGGATGAAAAAGTTTAGGATTCCGATCCCGCCAATGACGAAGAAGGGAATATCGTTTTTGATTAAAGCAGTATCATTATCTCTCATCTGCGTTTCCAACTGTATTTCACTTGGCCCTTAAACCCAAAATGGATTCAACTGCGCCAAAAAATTGAGTAGTTGCTAAAAAGAAAAGTTTTCGAACTTTACAGAAAAACTACTATCGCTACTAATTTTCGACGCATTAGTTTAGTAGGTAATATTCACAATGTTTATAAATAATGTAAACCTGTACCTTCGAACACGACTACTATTTGGTCGTGGTTAATTTAATAGTTTCAATTTATTTGTTTTTTGTTTTATAACTTGCGTTTAGTTTTACCAACAGTGCCAAATATATAACACTCCTTCAAATGGTTTATTGATTTATGTTTGCTTAGTGACATGTTTGCGCACACTGTCTTTACAAAAAAGGCAAAAACTAATGAAAATTGAAATTATTCTGGCAGTTTAACGTTTAAAATAAGTTTAAAATAGTATGAAGTATTCTTTATTGCATAAAATATATCTACAAAAATAGAAGTTATAAAAGTAAACTAGCAGCCAAATAAGTGTGTTGTTTGAACTTGTGATATAACTTGTGATCGCGGTTGGGAAGGATATATACATCAGCCTTTTCTTGTACTTTTAGAAAATATAAAAAAAGAAGTTTTATGTTATGCAACCTACAATGTTACCCCGCAATCAGCTGAATACATATATGTTTCAAAGCAGAATAGGTGTTGGAGGTGTTCGGTAAATCTAATAAACGTTGCATGTATGTGAGACAATAAAAATAATTGATTATGTTTTTCGAACTCGTCTACAAATTGATGTAATTGACAGTCCATCACTCCTTTGAGTGAACCTGTTATTTTTGAACTATACAAGGTACTAGAAAACTGTTCTGACTGGTTTTCATTCAATTTTTATCATTTTTAAACTTAAATAGTTATTATGAACCTGATTTTTCGTATTTTATCTTTTATTGCAAACAAATTTCAAAAATGACTGTTTTTGAGTTTCTGCAAATTAATTACATAACTGTCTATGCCCCTGTTTGCTCCTATCGTACTAGAAAATCAATACATCAATAAAAAGCCAGGAAATCGGGGATTAACGTAATATGTGGCAGGTTCAGGTAAGTCAATACTGACCGGGGGAAAATCCTAAACAAAATTACTCAAAACCAAAAAGTGAAAATAGCATCAAAGATAAAAAGTATGCAGAAAATGGAGTTATAATCGTGTTCAGCGTATTAAGGTTTCTCTAATATATAGTTTTGTTTCTTAACTTATGTATCAGGCATGCATAGTTATGCTCGTTTTTCTTATTATCTTTTTCGGCCGCCTCACGCCGTATGGTTTCGCGAGCTAATTACGACTGTCATCATCTGTTCCCATAAAGACCGAACATGTATATAAATTGATAGCGAAACGTTTTGAAATTACAAGTTTATAAATGACGTGGAACTAATTCTATAGGCAATCTTAGACTTCTATAAGGTTTTTTTTTGCAGCATACCATAAATACCTGGAATATTTTGATATACAGTGAAAGTACAGAATTAAATTTTTCTTGACCGTTGGAATTCGGATTCTTAAAGATGCAGTAGTCAGATGAGCTTGCAAAATTATTTATTGAGCAATCAAAGATATTAAAAGAAACAAATGTGGAAAAATTCATGACACGATACTTAGTGAATAAATATACCAGTTGAAGATTCAAAAACTCAAAACAGAATTAAAACAAACAGTTTTAAACTTAAATAGTTGAGAAAGACAGATAAAGAGAGATTTGCGTAGCAAAATAACATATTAGCAGCTTAACCACGTAGGTTAATAAAAATAAATAAAATAAGGTATAAATTAAAATACATGGACTATAAAAATACATTAATACTTGTGCGGAATTTGACTTGTACGTAGGTGGTACAGTCTATCACAGGAATAAGTTCATAAGCACAAATGCTGATAAACATATATTTTACATATTTTTGTTAATAAATAAATATAAATATTATACTCTGAGAAGAAACCTGTGCTTGGAGACGGTTTTTTGAAACACTTTTAACTTTTACTAGCTCGTTACTAGCATTGCGTAGAATATAATATAATTCAGAGAAGATCAATAAATTGTTTAGATTGGTAAATATTCAACTATAAATCTGGGTAATAATATTGTGCTGATGAAGCCGTGGTGGAGTTTGTGGCAGTTTTCTCATCCGGTGGTCTGTACTTTAACTTAGCACGTAGAGGAAGCATCTGCAATATATAGTATTGACATCTTTTAGTTGTTGAAGAACTGACAATGTAAAAGAGTGTTGTGCTGTGAAGTAGTAAATCAAGTACTTTATTAAAAATAGTTTAAATATTGTTTAAAAAAGCTTTTTCCTGAAATACATAGTTTTCTACCACAAATCGCTTATCAGAAAATCATCTCACAAACCTACTTACGGACAGTTACTTATTTGCTTCTGCCCATTTAACTTTAAGTGGGAGTTTCATTTTTCTTCTTTAATATTAAGAGTAAATACAAATCTTGTTTATCATTAAAACCATGAATTTCTCTAGATTAGTATCTTCTGGCATCCCAACCCTACCTTTGGAGTTGGTTCTTCCTTATAACTGGGTGGTCCCTTAGAAAACTCCAAAGTAGATAAGTGATAGTCAGGTAGGGGCGTCGCATACATGTCCGCATTCGAAAGATACTGTAATTAAGATTATTGCGCAATCCATAATTTAGTTTACACGCTGTTTAAGAATACTATCAATAATCATAGCGGATAGCCAAACTAAATACTGAAACACTTACATTTGCAAATTGGAGAAATAGTTCTTAGAAGTTTGCTCGTTATACTGACTATATATTTACCTGTAACGATGCACTCCTAGCCGGATTACTGTATTGTGCTTGTAATTTAGCTTCAATCTCTTTAGGAGGACTATTGTCATCTTCCTTTTGACAATGGAAGAGGGTTAACAAGACGGGAAGAATGACAAGACCATGGAAAGCACCTAGAATGATTGCCAAGTAATGCCAGTATATATCTTTAGGCACAAATGACAAAATGAATTCTGTACTGAATCTTACTCAAATTTTCATTTTTCTATTAACTAAAGACTAAATTTGAACATTGATTACCCTGGTACCGTTGAATGGGGTACATTGTTATTTAAATAGATCTTAAAAACCTCTCCAGTTTCTAAATACAGTGTCCTGGTAACATTGAAATTCACTTACCCAATCCAATTACCAAAATGATAGTCTTTAAGAAACTTCGGAAGACGTATGATTCGGCAGTGGATAGGAAGGAAACTCCTATAAAAATATTGGTTAATGTAGGTGATTCATAGATTAATTGTTATATTATAATTTTTAATGATAGTTAGCTGGGCGAATTTGTATCCTGCGGTGCAAAATATTTTGCTTACTACTAGCCTTTTCATAAGTTATAATTTCATAGATTAGTAATACAAATAAAACATAAAGTTAAGCATATATAATACATGAGAAACTTAAACCTACCTAAAATAGTAGAAGAAGCACTTTGTAGAATGGGTGTTCCAACAGCATACATAGCATTCCGAAGACGCTCAGATGAAGACAGGCCTTGTCCCTGAAGGCATGAAATTTAGAAAGAAAGGATAAAATACGAATAACATAGATTATGTTATTCGTATTATGTAACATAATATCACTTTCTTAGATATAAACGTTGTGAAACAAAGATCTTAAGTAGTGGAAACTATTTTATCAGTATTTCATCGTTAACACAATTAAACATTTAAATTCATTTAATGCCAGCAAATTTCGTTAGCAACACGAATGAGTTCCAATATAATTCCAATATCCTTTGTAAATGTTTTCCATCTAGAAAAGTTTAATCTCACCTTAGCATAATTATAAGCAACGTGGGCGGCGAAATCCACGCAGAACCCAATGGACATAACAATTGTAACCATACTAATAAAGTCGAGACGAACGTGCCAGAAGGTCATAAATCCAAGAATTCCAACATTTATAGAAAGAATCGAGAAGGAAACCTGAAAAGGGGGAAAACTAGCTAAGAAGAAAATTTCAAAAATTCTTCAAAGTTGTGAAAACTTTCTGTATGCAAATGTTTCGTTAAATACTTAGAAAACACATAATATCAATAGAATTTGCCATGTGAAATAGTTATTCTTCCGTAGTGTATTAACTTTTCTTATAAATAGTCTAAGTAACTTTAGGTGCAAACTTTTGTTTTGTGATTTAGCTTAGTTACATTTCAAATATAAATATTTCACATATAAAGTTTGTTCTTTTATTGTCTGGCAGAGAGATAACGTACCCATAAACTAGCAATGGACTCCGGTATGAATAAAAGAGAAACAATAACAACAGCTACTCCAGCATAAGCAATTGAAGAAAGAGTACCCGGTAGTACAGCGTTGTATTGCTCAGCAAACTAAAACTGTGTATTAACATTTTTTTAGACTAATAAGTTATGAAATATATGTAATAGGAAGACTAGTTTCAATAAAACTGTTCAGAGCTTGTACACTTGGAAAGTTTTGAAACTTTTATAATTGGATGTTTTACCAGCTCCCTTAGTGCGAGTGATTTAAAGGAAAT
This sequence comes from Phasmarhabditis papillosa, assembly GCA_034691345.1. NCBI lineage: Eukaryota > Metazoa > Nematoda > Chromadorea > Rhabditida > Rhabditidae > Pellioditis > Pellioditis papillosa. Next base: position 7,994 of record JAQGAV010001873.1, read on the forward strand.
TTAATCCTTCAAATGATACCAACCTGAAAGAAATCCGCGTAAACGCCGGTTGGTAGCTGACTCGTCTCCGACAGTCTCCTGAATAAATGCATAGCCCGACTTTGATTAGCACTTCCAACATGACGAAGTTGAACGGGAACTCGAGAAGCATCCAGGAACGAACCGGAAGCATCGAATACTATGTCTCTGTAAGAATATAGATAGGAAAACAGTTGTTCTTTAGCTTTTACCGAAATTAAAATTTGTTTAAATACTCCTGTTTTAGCCTAGTTTCCATTAAATAGTAAAAGATGGTTCGGAAAATAATTGAAGGTTGATATCCAAGAAAAACCGTGCTATTTTGTATTCTTTCATAGCTCGTCGCGTACACAGTTAACCGCATCTACATTGATTATTATATTGTTATTTTAGGTATTCTAAGCCCAATTAATATTGATGTTTAGCATTCTTTTTCTACTAACCTATTGTACTTTCCAAATTGTGGCTGTGAGAGGAATACATTCTTAAGAATGTAGACAAAGTTCTCAGGAGTTATCAACATTCCACCTTGTTTAACGAATGAAAGGAATGTACGCAGCCTAGAATTAGGGGCATTTAATGATTGTGTGATGTTTTTACAACAACGCAATTCGATCTTTCACTATTTTTAACAATTTGTTATACAAACAGCAAAGAATTTAAAGGAGTTTTGCTTTTTTAAATGAATGTTTTTACAAGTTTGTGGCACCACCCACCATGAATCGCTTCCGGCTGTAAACTCAGTATGTTCGTATAGTTCTATCTCTTTCTCTAATATAATCCATAGCTTTCGCGAGCCTAGATCTACTTGAGACAGATTGTACATCCAAACATGTAGGTAACTGCCGTAATCTGTGATATACAGACATTGTTTATAGTTTATTAAGATTATATGCGGAAGTAAACTTTGTCATTAAATAGCATAGAATATTCTATTAGAGCAACTTTCAACAATAATCAATTAATAATTGTATTTTAAAAACAGTTATACTTAAGTATGAAAAACTAGTTAGACGAGTATAGCTAACACGTTATTGTTGCCCATGAAAAGATGTTACACAAAGTTATCAAAGTGTTAAACATTTTCAGATACTTCGTTTTCGTAAACATATATTGAAAATTTCTCAAGACTTTTGATATCTTACCGGAAAAGTATTTCTCGGCCATTTGTAGAGTTCTCTTTCCATACGAATTATCCGGTAACAAGTCATTGGGTTCCAATCCCAGCTGGACTTGTGTACATCCATAGGTAGCAATAGACTGAAACATTTATAATAAAATAGTAAATACATTTAAATGTTAACCAAGAAATCCCTACAAACAGTGCCTTGTAGACAATTTGTGAATTAAATGCTTTCATGGCTTGCTTTCAAATTAAGTTTAGCGGAAGAACTCACCAAATAAGCAATAAAAATGATAATTATGAAGATTCTGGCTATTGGATGTAACAAAATAGTTGAATAGGTAGTCTTGAAGAACTGAGAGAGACAAACATTTTTCTCGAAAGAGCGGTCTTGTGAATTTGCCAGTGAACCTAAATACATTATTTACAGCTTCTTGTTCTTTCCAAGACGATGCTCAAAACTTTTGTTTCTTTTTACAGTAATATCGCTTTTTATCAAGGTAGGAGTGTTGTCTAGGAATTCTTTCCGAGGTTGATGGTCAGAATACTTCTGAAGCATCCAAAATATTCACTTGAATTGAAAGTAGAAACATTTATATTCTTTTAGCCAACTTACTTGAGTTTTTCTTGAGTTTTCTAAAAGTAACACAAGATCTGTTGCTCATTTCTCGTTTATTTGTGTACACCATTATGCCGGCAAAGAATGTCATTTGATAAATATATGTGAAGAATACAGCAACAACTGCATACATACAAAACATCTGAATTATATAAATACAATTGCTTTTAGCTTTACTTAAGGTAAGATTTATAGTCTAAGCTATTAACATTTTAAAGCTACTAGTTCAGAAATAATTGAAACTTTAAACTATTAGCTCATAAATAGTATATAGGTCGTGAATTGACTTAAAGAGAGTTTATCATCAATACTCCTCTCTCTCTGAACATTTGTGGCTCAATAGCTACTGACTAAGCACTCTTATTTAAGATTACTCTATCAAGTACCTAATTTCACTCTTCTCTATACTAGCTGGATATTACAATGTTTATTAAATAATCTTGCGATGTAGTTTTAACCAACCTGTACACTAGGAAACGGTGTTGCGCATCCTACGGCGAATGATATAAGATCAGTCAATGAGGTTACTGTAATTGAGACTGCAGCATCGGCAAATGTCTCCTCCATTCGGTGTTCCAATGTAGCATGTGAAGGGGTAGAACGCCAAGCGGAAAGCAAAATGAACACATTGTCAACTCCAACGGCTAAAGCAAAGTATATAATTATTATAGATAGAATTATTCTTGCCGTAGCAATGTTTAACTAACAATTTTTTTATAGTTTACAATGCAACTCCATGAGGAAACTTCAAGCTATTGTTTCTGAGTAATATTGATTGCATAAGTTATGTAGCATAACTTTGATTTCTTTCAGCTTCGAACTTGTTAAAAGTTTAAAGTATGACTGTATCATGTGTTAATTAGACTAAATGAGTCTTCATTAAACGTTAATTTAACTATTCAATAGTTGAAATTTTTCTAACAAAGATGTTATCCACAAATTACGAAAAAAACAGCAGATTTCGCTCTACTTAGTTTCACCAACCGGGGTTTTCAAAAACTAGCATATTAAATTTGTTTAATTTATTCAAAGAATCCCTTTCTTCTCATTCAACAACAATTGCAAAGTCAACATATAGAAAAGATAGACGAACCACCCTATTTACGTGATTAACTCCAAGAAACTTTAAACGTTTTTTGTCCCCATTATAATTCTAGACAACTCGATGTTGTCATTTGCAACATTCTGCCCATATTCCTCCTTTTCGGGTCACGTTTACCCATCGGATTTAATCGCAACACGTTTATACACAGAAAGTTTGCGTCTTGTAGCCGCTTTAAAACACCGACTATGCGTCATACTGTAGTTATTGACACCAAACGTGTGCGCGATGCTAGAGATAATATGTATATAGACCTAGCTACGGCGTTGAATTTAGCAGTTCAATAGAAAAAACGTGTTATCATTCATAAACATATAAGTTATGATAGCTAATGGCCTAAGGAGTGGACAAATCCAGTAAACTTGAATGCAAATGCTGCGAAACAAGATCAAATACACCGTATTTTCAAAGTTTAGTCAAATCAATGTGTGATTCTCTATTTTCAGTATAATGTAGTAATGTATTGTAATACTCGAAACGCTACTGTATAAAAGTATAAATATATATTCTGTTGCAGTAGCTAGGTTTCCAGAGAAGTTTCATTTTTATATAAAAGTATTAAGTAAAGTTTAATAACATAAGACTGCCTCTATCGAGGATACTGTTTGGTACAGACTATATATACAACTTACAAAACACAATAAACGGCATTGAGTAAGCGACACTGGTCATTCCATAACCCAATAAGAGTAATAGACCAACTGCAGAAGCTATAGCCATAGCGGCAGACGTCACACCACCTATTGCGAGCCTAAGACATGTTAATTCTTTAGTATATTTAGGTAAAATGTGTACGGTATGAGCAAACCTGTGAATTTTACTCCCATTATGTGGGTTCAACTGGTATTTCATATTAAACATATTTTAAAACACCCCTGCACTTGAGGCAATTTCCCCGAGATTCTGTTATAAATAGTTTATTATTCCTTACCAAGGTCTTGAAAGCCTCCACGATGCTTTGCAACACATAATAATAGTGTACAGTGATACTGCTAAGAAACATGGACCAAGCATACTAAAAAGAGTAAACCATTGAACACTTGGATGTTCATAAAGATGTTTGTAAAACAATGTTTATTCTCAAACATGGGGTGGGTGCCCGGGCAACGCCCGGGTGGGTGCCCGGGCAGTTTTTAGCCTGCTCGGGCAACAATTCTCAGCTGCTCGGTCAGCTAAAACTGCCCCGGCACCCACCCAAGCGTTGCTATTCTACGCCTACAAGTGGTTCATCTGATACCCATAGAAGTATGTAACAAACTTCGATTCTAATTATTTAAATATTTTGAGTTGAATGTATTATTTAAAGAAACAATATTCCCTTACCTAATCAATTGGTTTCTATCTCGGGCACTCTCTGCTGCTAACGTCTCATAAGTCCACCAACTTGCTCGAATAACCGGAGAATCATACTGTAACAATTGAGTTAAATTGGTTAAAAAAAGGGTTTAATAATCAATAAATGAACACTATTTTAGAAACTCAGTAGTTTCCCATAGGTTGTTAATGGCAATAACATTCAATGGGCACTGTTTTGGATTGTAAGGAACCTCAGTAATCAATTTAATTACAGAACCTATACTATTCTTAAATTGATATTTCCGATATTTCTTTTATCTTTTCCCCCTTATGTAATCTAGACACTGCATCGGCAAAACATAAGTCAGAATGTCAAGTTGTAAAACATTTACTCTATTGGAGGGTAACCGATTAGGTCATAAGAATAAGCAAACATAAGTGTTTTAATAAATGTGATGAGTAAAAATATGCAGTGTACAAAATTATAAATACCTGTAATAGGAAATCAGCCAACTGTAGTTCCCATTGTTCAGCAACTTTGTCTTCCGACTGAGAAGAATGCCGAAGTGCATACGGGAGCATCATGGCCTTAGCACCTTGGAAAGACTTATTTATATATTTCTATATGGTCCCGGCAATAAAATACTTATTGGCTTTAATGTTTATTTTAACTATGCTGAAAATGTGACATGTAGTTAATTAGTTGGACCATATAATGACGGTTCTCAAAGCATGCTCGAAAAGCGTTTCACCAAATATCTTTCTTGCTAAGATAGATAGTTTACTAAAATATGTTTATTTAATTGTACTAATGTTTTTCTTAAATGCTTGTTTTGAACCCGTATCAATTGTTATGAATAAAAGTGGTCCTTACCACTAATTCTTCGTTCTTGATCCATAGTTACGCCTCCGAGTAGATGGGTCATGCCACCGGAGTCAAAGCGAACCGCATCCGATATTTGGCCTGAGAAAGACCATAATTTATGTAATTATCTGAAGTATTTTTAGGGGAAATGAACTAATATATGTTGTAGATAGATGACAGTAACTAATGCTTTGAAGACATGACTCAAGCGCACAAGCATTGAATGCGCAGTTATTCTTTGTTCTATATTGAAAACAGGCAACAATAAAAGTATGTATATCAATAGTTGTTTATGCGTTTTGCTCAATTTAAGCACTAACTTGCAATTTGCTGTCGAATCATGAAACGTCTTTTATTGCCTAAGAATATAATTAATGATTGGCCTCTAAGATGTATTCCTCCACTAATATATATAACCCAATGTTTTAGTAAGCTTTTCCCAAATAATCAGTAAGGTATAGTTAAACGTTCTTGTAATAAATGTTGTAACCTACCGAGTGTCATATCATCGATTGATCTGTTCAGAATTGATCTGTCCGAAACTAAAACCAATTTGAAGATTTCTACCAAAGGATTGGAAACACAGATTTCATCGGGACTAAAAAATAGAAAGTTAATATTTGGTCTAAGGTTTTGTTTCTTCTAACAAGTAAGTTTTGTAAGTAAATAATATCTACCCATTATACCTCTCCCCATAACCATTGTTAGTCCTAGTGCTGAAGTCACTATTTTAAAATGTTTACAGATGGTTTTCAGTAAATTAATCATATAATCAGTAACAGTTTCTCTCATAATGTTATAATACACAGGTTTACAGGTTAGATAACCGTTTTCAACCATGTTTATAGTAGCTTAATAGCTATATATATGGATTATAGCATCTCAACTACGTTGGAACAAGTCGGCTACTCTTTTTTGTATCTAATGTACGCGATTCTATCTTGACGTCTGCTACACACAGTGCGTGCATTCCCTTTTGAGGTGACAAGGCGCGTGCCCGGCGTGAAGGGTACTCTGCGTTCTCTCTCATAGAAATGTTCTCTCGCCTATACAAAATACGCTGCACACTCTGTGCAAACAATCTAGGCGGTCAAGTTTCACTGTGTTGAAAGTTTTGACAAGTTTTTGAAGAGCTCAGATCGGAACTGAGCTTAACGGATGAGATTTTAGTGTCAAGAGATAGGAAAATATAAAAATATATATGGTTTTTAGCAATGGGATAAGTGAAATTGCAAATCTTCAATAGTGGTATACGGTTTACAAGATAGTACATTACGGCAACCCCTCAACCTTGTTAAAAAATAGTTCATTTTAGTTAATGGACAAATTATAGATAAAGCAATTTGCCCAAGGATTAAATAAAGACTATTTATATTCAAAATATTATCAGATTTGAAAGGAGTCACGATAACACTTCATTTAACGCTTTCTTTTGAACCCAACTACAATTCAGTTACTTCAGGTTCAGAATAACCCCCTCTCTTTTAAAACTACATTTTTACCGTTTTTTTTTTTTAAATATGGATACTATTTGTTAGTTCCCCGGTTTCTATACCATTTTATATTTCACTAGTTACTATTTTTGTTTCGAGTTGTTTCTATTTGCAATTGTCGCTTCTTTCTGAGCAAATCCACTGAATGAGACCACCCAAAAGGGTATTGTAGGCGCGGTGCGCGCGCAAAAACAGACCACACGCACGATTACGCAATAGAAACAACACGGGTGTCTGGATTCGAAATTGGAAAATACAATTTTAGGAAAAATATACTTTTCTAGCGTAATTTTAGTTCCTAAGAAAATAACTAATAGTTTCATATGAAGGGCAATCTTTTGCAAATGGTTAAATATAACCCGTAAAAGTAATTAGTAGATACATAAGTGTTGCCAAATTTACTTTTGTTTTTAGTGTTGCGAAACTTTTATCTGAACCAGGCGTTAGCTAAAGGTAACACGTAAATGTCAAGGAACATTATGAATAAAGGTTGATTATTTATGGTAAACATAAGCAAATATATGTAGTAAATGTATTTTAAATCTGCTGCGACAGTTAGGCTGGGTGAGGAGGCTTTGTGCTACGGTGTTACTTAAAAATGACTCGTTTAACTCGATTATCGAAAAATTCTCGATGACTCGAAAATACTTAATTGATAGTTAAAACACTAAAAACACAAAAAACATCACATAATACTCCACTGGAAGCCTAGATCTCACAAAAGAAACAATAGCCAGGATAAGTTAAGCCGCAGGTTCTTTTTTATAGATCTATAAAGTTTACTTACGTTGTCATATTTGGAGAGAAGAACTGATGCAATGCCTTGCTGAACTCTGGTGGAATAGGGAATTTGACACAAATAGATGGATAATTAATGCGACGATCTTCTTTGTCTTGAACGGTCATTGACTGAAAATTAAACGTAATCAAATAAGTTTTCTTATACTGCGTACCAGATTATACGTCATCTCGATAAATTCGAAAATGTACATTGACAAGTTTTCAGAAATACTATATTTTCAATTAGAGGTTACACCTATGTATAAATGACATTTTCTAATAAATACTAAATATTTCAAATAAGAATATCTAACCTGTACAACTCCCCATAACTGCATAGCTGCGTGCATCACCAGTGGGTTTAATATATCCGCATCTTCATCCCGATGTGTGACTATTATATAACCAGCACGTTTAATATCATATCTAGAAGTACATACAGGATTATAATTGCAACTTTTCCTCAAATCTTTGAAATATTTCAAAAAGAGATGTTTACCCTTCCGTAGCAGTGTTTCGCTTTAGATTAAACTTGATATAGTCTAAAACAAATAAAAGACAGCAGAGCGCGGTGGTATAAGTGGGCTTTCGCAATTGCGTATTTGTCTTTTTATGGATATGATACAAAAAAACTAGTACAATAATATTTTTCTGACATAAAACAAAAAAATTGCGCCGCGAAACTTATATTGGTTTTCCAATTTTGCCACAGAATGAGCGATTTTACAAACCTTACACAACACCGCGCACTGCATTCTTCTTTTTCTTATAGACAATACTACTTATATATTTTTTAGTTTGCATTCTTTATCTTCAGTTTAACAAAACTCAAAAAAGAAAATGTAGTTAGAAATTATCTTTAGTATTTTAATAGCTAAGTTACTTTTCTCAAATCCCCTTTTTTCAGTCCTTTTCAAATTGGTCGAATATTTGACTGAGCATCGTTCGTTACATGAAAAAGCTTGTTGTCGGCTTTTCAAGCGCTTAGAGCCGAAATTCAAATAAAACAAAATCTCGCCGGCCTGCGGCGATGTCTGTAGGAGTTTATATTTATTTGCACAACTTGAACATGGTTGTTCCTGTTGAGAAAATATGCACCCCAAGTGAGTAAACTATGATTTTTAAACAGGAAACCAAACAATAATAGTTATGGAGAAATACGACTATAAATTATCATTTTGATATAATTAAACTCAGAAAATAAACTGATAGTTAGAGTTCACTTGAAGAAGAATGTTTTTGAGACCATGGCACCCTTTCCATACTGATTATAATATTTATTTCTATTGGTTCGGCAGTAAAAGCCTTACTTTTAGTTCCATATAGTGTAACCCAAATTAGTCGCAAAGAAAGAATAACCGTATCTCCTATAGTAAAGCATTTACAAACTACCTCACCTTCATAACTTTTTAATTTAGTAAGCCAAAAGCAGTGAACTTTCGACCGCTGAAAAGGATTTCTAAACTATAGGAACCCTGTTAACACTTGTTTTAAGGCTACAGTTCTTTGACAGATAGCATTGACTGGTCCCTTTCCTTGCCCCTTATTTTCGTAAAACCATATAGCTCCTTCAATTCCGGAAAGTCCAGTTCTTAAATACGAGAAAGTGTTTTCCGTATTGGCGGTCTTGCATTGTTCCCAGCACAACCAAAAGGCAATACGAACTCGCCGTCCTACGTTTACACAACTAATTAACGACAACCACCCAAGGTACGCATAGAATGTTGCAGAATGCACAAAACACTGTCTTTTTGAGTAAAGAAAAGGGCTGCAGAGATGAACTTTGTGAACTTTACGAGAACAATTCCAGAACAAATCTGCTATATAGCAATTATTACAGCAAAACCTGTTGAACTGCAAGTTTGTGATTTTATATCATTGATACAGTCGAGTTCAAAAGGATTACAGCCGTGTTTATAAAATTGTGTTTGTAGGAGTGTTGCAATATTTTGTCTGAGTAAGGCAGTACGAAGAAAGCAATTTTGCAATCTACTGATATCACGCGCGTAGAATGCCAGCAGGCGCAGTGTCAAAAATAAGGAAATACGCAGCATACACGGCTTTATTACTTTTGAATCTGACTATATAGAACTTTGCAAAACGAGCATCAAAAATTGGAAATTGCAGTACCAAATTATTTGTTTTTGTCTTGTTACCCTAACTGCTAAAGACTAGTTAAATGAAAAAGATCACAAAATCTCTAATATAAAAATTTGACGTTATATTTTAGCTAGTAACATATTTCTATAGCCCACGCTTACCTTCTAGTAGCGTAAAAAGGGTCTGAATCATTAATATGAAAGAGAGTATCGAGTTCCTTTAGCTCAACCCGGGCCTGTGCATCGGTAGGAGTATATAACTCCAGTTCATCTTTCATGAAAGCCTATAAATAAGTGAACATAAACATTCATAGTTATTTAATATTATGTCCCTTATCTATTATGGTTCTACTTTGTTACGTTTATTCTAATTCTATAAAACAATTGCCTTTGCGTTTTCATTTTACTGGAGCCTCAATTTTATTGAATGAAGATTATAAGATTGGGTAAAAACATTTAAATTGAATATAATGAAATATTAGAGAAACATGTTTTCTCAATTTTCAAAACTTACCATAGCATGATTGCGTAAGCCCGTAACTAGTCCCATTGTAACTATCATTGGAATCAAAATGAACGGCAGCGGACATTTTACAACGTAGCCACTGAAAGATGAATTTTATAGTTTGTAATTATAATAATATGATGATAATTATGTTATATACTCATTACATAATAATGTAATGAGTATATAATACAGTCTTAGGCAACAATTTAGCCCCAACAAACGCTAATAAATTTACAATCTTGACTACATCTGTTAATTAGTATTGCAGTGGCTTAAATTACAGAATACTTGCCGAGACCAAACAATTACAGGTTGCGAACTTCTTTATAGCTGATATAAAGGTCTAACTTTCCCTCAAGTAACGCGTTAAAGGGACATAGGGGGACTATTTTGAACTTGGTCTCAGATTGTAGAGAATTTTTTTCTGATCTAGATGGTAATTTTTAAGAAAAATTCATTCA
>JAQGAV010001874.1:0-18356 GCA_034691345.1 Phasmarhabditis papillosa
CAACATAACATATAGATTAACATAAAATCAACAATGTATATAAGTATAACATTTATTACTTTTACAACTTTTTTTTAAAAAAAAAAAGTGATACTGGTACGATGAAAACGTCGCATAATCGACTTTACACTTTACGTTGTTTAACGCAACCGTTTAACGTTACCGTTTAGCGTGATTTATCAAGCTGCAAGCAAAAGCCCACTTCTGCCAAATTTAAATTAATATTTACCTTAACGATTCATCACTGGGACTCTTGGCCATTTTGTGCCTCTGATCGGGTAGGGTAGAGAGGGCTGAGACTGAAGCGGACAGATGTTTTCCCACTAGAGAAGCACCGCCAGAAGAGGTTGACACTGAGGAACCTATAATGTAAATATGTAAATAAGGGTAAACAGAGGACGCTAATTATCGACTTTACACAACATCTGGAAGCCGCACTAAACCTCCGTTAGTCGTAAACGCTAGCCTCCTTTAAGTATCATTTTATCGGTCTAGAGCAGTTATCCATGTTATTCTAACATATGATCTTATCTCATGTGGTGACACATCACAAATAATAGAACATTTTACCACTGCGTTCCTCAGGATCTCGTAACTAGGAACTTAGAGGAAATTTACGTTTTATATCCTTTTCCAATTTTTCACAGCCATCAACGGCAGTATGCATATATCAACCATCTACGCCTCAATAACAAAATGTAGGGTGCGACACTTTTTCAATAACTCAGCAATTATCTATTCCACAAAATAATGAACCTTATACTGGATCATGAGAAGGGATTGCATGTCCCTCACTCGGCCCTAGATGGACATTCAGTCAGTCATTCTGGCCTCGCGCTCTGCTTCCAACAAATGGACCAATACGCATTACGGATTTCTAGTTAGATGAGAAGAGGGTCGAGTCAGACGACGGCAGCCGGAGGTTAGGGATGCAGAGAAGGCATCCGATATATAAAGGACAGAAGGATACTACTACTACCAATTCACAATAAATAACACTCCGCTTAATTGTATTCAATGATATAGTTTACTACTCTCTTAAACTATTATATATGTTATTTAATCAACTTCCACCCCCACAATAACAACGAGAGAGATCCAATGATATTTCTTAAAATAACCGTCCATTAACATAAATTAGATAAGCTCGAGCTGCTGGCGCTGAAATGTTTTCCGAGAAGACATCAAAAAATAGGTGGATAATCCGCCGACAGCTACAGGCAAACGAAGCCGAGAAACATAGATTACAGTTGCTGATACCTTTTGGTAATTATTTTCATGCTATCCAGCAAAAATAGAGTGAGCGCACGTGCTTCTGGAACGATAAAACAAAGTATAAGCAAACAAAGTATATCGACTCGTTTCATACAATAACTCGCACTTGTATTCGATTAAACCAGCTGTTTTAGTTAATTATAGTGAAATTCCGAGATCCATGTATCCTCAAACCGAATAAACAAAATCGTTAGCGCAAGTTCAAAAAGCCTTAGAGCCGTCGCCTAATGTCTGACATGCATACTGATGTGGTTATCCTCCAAATAGAATTTAAACGCCCAATGTTTAGACGAAAATTTGGCAGAAAACGTATCAAATCGGCCACCGAACCGACAAAACCAAAATGCAACTGACAGAATGAAAGACTCGACTAGTTGTCACCCAGAACAAAATAAGACAAAGATGGATGAATAAAAATATGTAAATATGGCCATTTACCGTGGGAACAACTAAAATGAACAAAAAACTTGTGTGAAATTATCAAACTACGAGTATTGAACTATAGCCAAGAAACGATTGAGACAGTCGACATTTAATACATGAGACAGAGGTTAAGTAATTGTAGTTTTACGACAAAATCTATCATCATCTCAAGAACCAGCTTTTTCGGACCCAAGTCTGGTAATTAATAAGTTGAGCCCAGTAGTTTGGGGAAAGAGAAACTACAAGTTCTACACTTCTTTAAATCTTACCCATATAGTCATTAGTATCGCGTAGTTCTAATAGACTCGCATAGGAGCTGGCCGAACTGGCAGTGCAGCCGCCAAAGGCAAAGGCTGAACGCTCATTACCAGCAGAGACACCGCGACGCAGTTCACGTAGGGAATACAGTGTGAAAGTGGGGAAACTGTAACCAAAAGGTGATTTCAGAAAGCAATTGAAAAAAGCGAAGATTATTAGGAAAAAAGAATAAGTAAAATGTAACTAAAATTGAATTTGAGATAAGAACGAATGTTCGAAAACGAGCATGTCTTCAATTAATTTGAAATATCAGACTAGGCAAGTTTTTTCTCCAAAAGGATCATATTATAGCTAGGTTTCCAGCGCATTATCCCGTGTCGGAACCAGTGGATAGGGAATCTCGTCTTCATAAGTAGATTCAGTTTTATAAAACACGGACTCTCCCTAGGATATCGTACTGTTAACCGAGACTATCGAAACAGGGTATACGATGCTGCTAGACATTTCAGACCACTGCATCAACCGGTGGTTATACAAACTTAACAAATAGGCAGCATAATACATATACGACGAACAAAAGTAGCGAAAACTTGTTTTGAAAGTGAAAAAATTGAAGTATAGGGACTTAGGATCGAGTGCGAGAGAGTTTCCGAAGCAAAGGAGACGTTAGACACAAGTGAGGAAATGAAAATGAAATATTCGGTTGGTGTTGGCAGTGGTGGGAAAAGAGGAAAACTGGGCGGAGCGAGCCTAGTTGGGGCAGAGAAGCGGCATCAGGAGGGCCAGTCGGGAGCAAGCCCAGAAGGAGGAAGAAACCTATAAACAATATCAAAATATATAGAAGAGAGGGGTGGCGAGAATAACACCAGTTTAATTAAAGTAAGAGCTTACACTAGCAAAGACGAGGACAATCTAATATAATTATTAGAAGAGGACCGAAACAGGTGAAGACGTTATTCAATTCAAGAAGAAGTAATGAAAACGGAAGTAAAATTGAGGTTTTGTACCCAAATCAGGTGAAAATGAGAGATACGAGAAAGTATTTTCCCACAAGGACATTGTAAAACTGCGTTGAAGCGAATAATAAGGCTTTCTGATGAGAACGCTCAGTATTCTTAAGTAAGAATTTAAATAAAGTTGAATTTAGCAGAATGTAACATGCGACTGACGAACGGGTCTATTGGCATTTTGCATGCAGCTGGCCGGCTTAATCGCTAGTCAGTAGAGTCTAGCCTTACTGACTAGCTAGCAATTCAGTGCATAATGTGCGGGAAAATGGGCCAAAGACCTCAATCCGATAGGACTATAGGAGGTCGCAGCGGTAGCGCTCTCTTTTCCAAGGAAATGAAAATGTGTGAAATTTGATAGATGCATAATGAGCCGGCTCATTGCGGAAAAAAGCCCAAGCTGGTCGTTAGCCTCTCAGAACCTCACGACTATAATGAACGTTAATCTATATACAAAAATAAATGCAACTACTATGGTAATTAAACCAATGAACAAAATGAAAATGGATAAACGCTAAACGAGAATCAATCAATTCAGACCGCTATTAATAGGGAAAACGGCAAAACAAAACCTATATTATTTTCTAGCATGGTCAGTAATCCGTCTACACGGTAACTGTTTTATAAACAAACAATATGGCAGCCTGACACCGAAAATCGAGCCCGGTGCTAGATTTTACTTGTTTGTGGGGGTCTCACACAAAATGTTAAGTGTTCCCTACATCGCGTTTGATATGGTGCGTTTCAAAACAATCAAAATATGGCCTTTAAACCCGCTCCAACATTAGTAATAACCCTGATAAAATAAGCTATCCATACATATCCCGTAACAAACTATATCAATCAAGTCTCCAGATAACCAAAACCAACTGTAGCAACCCCTTCAAACTATAATTTGTTTAGCTAGAACACTCCACAGCAAACAGACAACACCGTAGTTTGGAAGTGGACTAACCGATAGCACTACTGCTGGCGGTAGATGTAGCAAGCGGATCAGTAGAAGCTGTACCTTGTGGACCCCTTAGAGGGCCTAGAACGTCTATCATCGTCTTAGATCCGCGTAAACCAACAGATGAACTCTCCACAACTCCACAATGCTGACCAGAAATCACAGATGGATTACCTAAAATAACGGGGGTTAATAAGGAAAGTTATAGGTTTTATATTTATAAATATATCAAACAGTGTTTCAATATCATGCTGAATCCCAGTTAACAGAAAAATAATGACCTTTAAACGGAAATTTTGAAAGAAGAGGAAGTTTATTGCACTCGTGGTAGAAATGTTTATGAAATAAGTGAACTGCTCTATTAAGATTGTAATAAATGTAATAACAAATAAAATAGTGTTATAAAGGAGTGAGTGTATGGGGGCGCAAGAAGTGAATCGAGTATTTCCATTTCATCAGCTGCCAATCAATTGTTAAGGTCACACAAAAATGATACTAACTCCAAATTATTTAAAAGAACAATATCAAACTTTTTAAGTAAAGGCCATCTGTGACCCTATAAGTCGTAAAAAACTAGCTAAAAAACCAAAAAAATTTTCTAAAAAATTGATAGGTCTACGGGAAGAAGAATTTAAAAAAATTGATAGGTCTACGGCAAAAAGAAAGGAGACTATTTTAGCTGAATGTAATAAATGTACCCGGTTCAAATGGATACCTATAAGCTTAATCATTAATATGTTCCAATTCGTCCTTATTACATTAGGCATTCAGAGAACATTGTCAGTTCGCACAATTATCGCGAGAGAGTCGCAAATTATATTAGCAAGTTCTTGGCAGAAAAGGGGAGAAAATGAGATTTTAGCCTGTGAAAAAGTTTGATGATTAGATCCACCGAGGGAGTAAGGCGAGGCTGAGACCGGCCGGGGCCGAGGATTAGTTGGTTGGCGGCGAACTCGCAGATGACTGGCAAAAGCCGAGTGAAAATAAATGAAAGGGAAGAAGAGTGCAGCGACAACGAATAAGGCAAGACGGCAGGCCGAAGCGGCACGCATAGATTCAATATGGAGGCACAGCGAGCTATAAAGAAGAAGTAAACCGAAAACTAGGGTAAATTATTTGTACTAATACTCTAAAAGTTAGACTAAGAATCGAAATAAACTCTAATCATTTGACGTAGTTCACGGCATATGAATGTCAAAGATTTCTTAGTAATACTAAATGGAATATCGGCTAGGATATGAATTTGTGACAGACGGTCAGATTAGGCTATAATAGTCGCGAGAAACGGGACAATGTTTGGACTGAACCGTATGTTAGGCTGCTGCAATAAGTGGGGGGACGAAGGCCGTTGTTTTTTATAACAGTAGTGACCTCCAGTGAGGACGGATGGCCTCCTACCAGATTACCCCCTAATTAGCAAAACTACAAAGAAATCTATTAACAAATAGGGAGGTGTAGTCTGCAAACAATTTGTCTCTATCTCCGTTTACATATGTATATGTATGAATGTATCAGCTGGGAACAAGCTCATGAATACTCAAAATAAAGACAAACAAAACAATCAACAAAGCCCCGCTGGCAGTCTCTATGGGTAAAGTATTCAACTAACTCCAAGAAATTGAGTCAGTCAGGACGGAGAAAACGGAAGTCATGTGAAAATACACAACTCTAGAGAAAGAGTGTTAATAAATGTAGTTGTTTTAAAGAGCAATATTATGCCGGCTGGTTTCATGCTAAGGCAATTATAAAAGAAGTTTACCCTCTCCTGTAAACACTCCAAATAGTGCGACATTGCAATGGTAATGCGGATGATTAAATCTACTATAGAAAGACCACTTTCCTTTTTTTGGAGTAATAACGTAAAGCCACTTTCGTTAGTATAATAAGCGTGGAAAACTTTGTAAAAGCGTGTGCGGGGTGTAAAAACCTGATTTTTGATTGCGGCAAAACATTTCAGCCAGCAAACTGTCACCGACTGAATGAGATAGAATAAAGTGATGGAACAAAACATCAAATTATGAAGATGTTTAAAAAAGAGATACCGTGTCATTCAATAGTTAAGAAGAATATTCAAAAGGTTAGGATGCTTTTACACGGCTTCTTTACTTTTGAACTATAGCCAAAGTCTACAGAGATTGTTATGAGCCGAGCCTTATAAGTAGCTGTAGCAGCCATAGAATGAAGGACAATTATAACGACACCATGGCTGGTTTGGGAAATCAATAACAAGCGTAGGTAGCTAGCTAGCTAGAGGGGCGCAATGGGTGGTCCGCACTAGAGTAGAATAAAGAAGGGCCAATGAGAGCTGCTAGGCTATAGCCAAATATACCCATAGATGTATGGCGATATTGACAATCTCATAACAGATGGTGGTCAGTGGTAGGGAGAAGGCGCAACCAATTGAGGACAAAGAGCATTATTAGACCAAAACAGACCACAACTGGAGTCAATCTATCAAAAGAAGAATTAATATTCCGCTAAAGAAGAACATCTTGATTTGAGAAATTGCTACCGTTTGGTGGAAGCAACCGTCTCAAGGAAAACTCAAAAACAACAAATTGTTGAAGTCAGAAGTAAAAATCGTAATAAGCCAATTAATATGTGAGCAGTAAGGAAGTGTAAATTTATCTTTAAAAAAGCTGAACAACAGGATTCAAGATCATTTAACCGTCCAAATTGATTTGATCGAGCTCCAGAATCAACAAAAAGAATGAACGAATATATTGTGGAACAGATGATGCTGCTCTCCGTGTTTGTGTTCCCCATGAATCAGAAAGAGTTTCAACAAATGATATTTGACTATCTCCAATAACGAGATATCAACAAAATATGATGCAGCAAACAGAGATAACTACGTAGCTATGTATACATATGCTAAGCGAGGGGGTTTATGACCACTTGGCTATGCGTAGGCAACAGTTTACGTAGAAGGAGCAGCAGTTCCAGCGAACAAGGAATATATGCTTATTTTCCGGAATTACAAAGCTTTTCGCATCCCACTTTCGGCATAGCCCAAGCATGCATCTCTATTGGTCACACAATTTTAAGCCATACGACGTTTCCGCCAAAATAATTGTTGTTGAGTTTTCGGTTCCAAAATTATAGCGGCAATCCTGGATACATTCGATGCCATTATAGTATAATATGTCAATATCGTCGGTTTAACAAGGAAGCCTGGTAGATGTATACGCATCTAACTAATCCGTATATACAGTATTCGTGGCAGTGCAAATGACAATGTATCCTTGGAATAAGGCAATAAAATCGAGGAGGCAAAAAGACATTCAATGAGATGAAAGAAGGCAAATCTCATGCGCGTATAGGATGGGTTGTTAAAAGGTGCAATGATTTGTTAAATGTAAAAATGATATGTAATTGTATGCAGATCTAAAGAAGATACCGACCGACCCATCTTTCATCTTTCGAAAACTAACTAAACTACAAACAAGCGGAAAAATAGGAAATAAACCTATTTCACATGCAATTATATCATACAATTTCTCACTCTCCTGCTGCTGCTATCGCCGTGGTAGTAATTCAGCGGAAAGTAAACATAGTGAGAAAAACAGGCCGTATACTCGGAACTTAAAAGTTAGTAAACACAAGATAGACTAGAATGGTATGTAGAGAATGTTTCAAATAGACCTTAGTAGCATAATTCTTAGTCATAAACACATACTAATGTAACTGGGAACTTTTAAAAGGATATATTGCATTAATATAATCTTACTATAGACACAGCGAGTAGCCTGCGGTCGAATTCGACTCGCTGTGTAGAGTCGTAATGGAGTGCTACAAAGAAAATAGTTAAAAATGGCTCCTAAGGTTTTCGAAAAACGAACATTTATCCAAAAATACGCAAGCAACGCTGCAATATTACGCTTGACTCAGACTGTACAATATTTTTAAATATGAATAAAGTTAGTTTATGCTGTGTGCTTGTGAAGCAACTAAGCTAATGCATGTGTGAGAGTTGAGTGCCGCAGTCGACTGGCTGCATGTAAACATACATTTCGTTTCCGAATCCATCAGAAATTCAGTACAAATAAAGTGGAACACAGTGGACTCGTAGAGGGGGGCCCGACCAACTATGGGGAATTATGCGGAAGGATGGGCGAAGCAGGGCAGTAGGGATTAGGAAGCACACAAATAGTTATTGATAAAGAATGTTTTATATGAGTCGGATGAAGGAAGATAGCTGGCCGTGATAGATGAGATGAGGATAAATGCAATATTCGCCAAGTCTTATTTTAGTTGCTAGGGATACTGCTTCACGCCCCTTTTCACTCTACTAAACACACTTTCACTCTTCAACTTCAATTTAACTCCTCTCGATCGATTAATTAGGCTCCAAATGCAATTACAAATTTGACTAAAATTACACGCCCTAGTGGTAATTGTAGTACCAGCATCTGTCCCAACCGACAAGGCGCCAAAATAGACCGAAAAGTCCATTCTGAGCTTTGCGTGACTTGCAGTATTTGGTATGCTAAACACTCTAGAGAGAAGGTTGAAAGAATCTTGGACTTTCGATCTTTCTTTAGTCACAAAGTTTATGTCTGTCCTCCAATTGTACTCTCGTCGTCGCTCGTGAACTTTTAAAGCTCAACGGGCATTATTCAACACTCCACCACAGGAAAACGTCAAAACAGGCTACGGACCACTAATTTTTACGTGAAATTTTCTCCCTAGACTCATCCACCAATACTCTCGTCGATCGTAAACTTTAAAAGAAGCTCAAGTAGTGGCAGCGTTACCTCTATCGAGATACGGCAAATGAGCGTAATGAGACGATTGCGAATTCCGCGAGAGACTGTGCTGAGAATGGCTGTTTCCACTTGAGAGACCTCTATTCGAATGGAACGCCTGAAAACAACAAGAATTAATTAGCATATATCACACGTATATACATTATTAATTCAAAGATGAATGAAGAGAATAGTATTAGTATTCTTTACAACTTGAACAAACAGAAAGTGTGTGATTTTAATTGGTAAGTGAGAACGTAATAATGTTTCTGATAGCAAACAATAACACGGTAATTGGCAGTAGAGTAGTAAGAGTAGTGATAACTTACTTGTATAAGAGAAGAACTGGATTGTGATAGTGTGTTGTGATGAGCGGATGATGGAGTCGAAAGACCGGGAAGACCCAACTGACGAACTAATGCCGGGGCACACGGTGACTCACTGAAATAATTAATATTTGTATTAAACATAATGTCAATACATAAACTGTATTATTTGAAAATTTGCCAAATATATTGCAATTGTGTAGAGTAATAAATAGAAGAAAAGTGAAAGCGGGCAGATCCATTAGATGATCCATAAAAGGACGGATGATGATGATGCAATGACCATTAGATATTCAATTTGAAGAGCGGGGGAAACCCAAATTGCAATAGAAACTAGTTATGCTACGGACGCGGTAGTCAGTCTCACTTTCATTCGCTGTCGCACAATGGCAAATCATACTGTAATCAGTGAGCATCAACTAGTTTCCACTTCTACTGGTCACTTCCAACAGGTATAGGGAGAAATGTAGTTCAACACCTTTTGCAATAGCATTACCGCGACGTTCGAAATATAAACGAAACTGTCGGGTGAGATAAAAGCAGTGAAAAGCCATCAACACCACATTTTGAGATGACGAAAAGAAAAATAAATATATTCCAGGTACTGGATCAACCTGGCAACCATCTGTAGCTAGGCTTTATTTGACAAAGTCGACTGGACAAACGCAGGTAGTAATAGTAGTGTGTCAGCAAAGGGTTCAAGTATCGCAGCACATAGTACACACAAACTCGAGAAGAACAGGAAACATTAGGTGCAGCAGTGGGGTGAGACCAAAATGAATTTAATGCCATCTCAAAGAAACTGCTGATAAAAGTTGGTGTTTCATTAAATAGTCAATACATTATGACATTACTAAGTCATTAAATGTGGTAAAATCAGAAAACGATTCAAGGAGAACTACGCAATAAAGCGTAAAGTATGAGTATATAGATGGATGGAATAAGAAATGGACCATATTGAAACGAATTTCAGCTGAGATAGATCGATGTCCCGCCTGTCGGTCGTCCTACTATTATCACTGGAACTGTGAAAAGATAAGCCGCGGTAAAAGAAAAAGAGACATATGAAAAAGGACGAGTAAATAACCACATAGAACCATACGAAATGATTAATATTGACCCAGTTTATGTGCCATTTATATCAAAACAGTACAATCCCTATCTAGCTAACATCACTTCTAAAGTTTACCCAAGCTATTTACGTATTTCGAAACCGCAATGCTATTTAAGGTGCGGTCGAATTTCGTAAGATACGCAGGAATTGTAGTTATAGCACTGACAGAGATTTGAATCAGCGCCATTAATTGTAGTCTGTTTCACAACCGTCACTTGGAATAGTAGTAGAGACATTACGAACGAGGTTACACATTTTCTGTTTTAAAAGTGTTGGATTTCAGTAGGGTTCCCTTCGATTTAATAATCTATATACCTATCAAGATTGCAAATAGAGGATGTATAAGCAGTAACAAACTATAAATAAAAGAAAGTCTTCTATGTCTATGTTTTAAATGGACTTGGTTATTGTTACACAGCTGTAGTGAATGAATGGGCCAAGCAGGGAGCACATCACAACTGAGAGTTTGTAATGAGAGAAGACCACATGGGGCCGACAGAGCAGCAGCAGAACGAACATATCTCTAATAAAAGGAACAATATCTGAGAAGAATAAAATAGAAAGTAAATACAAATGCAAATTGTGCCTTACAAAGAACTAGCATTGGGTGAGGAACATAGACAGAAGTGTAACTACTAGATATGTTGAATTAAATGCTACTGATTGAAGCTTTGCGAGAAAATGTTCACGAAAAGATGCATATTACACTGTACAGCATAGTGTAGTTTAGATAAAATCTGTAATAGAAAACATTAAAGAAGAAGTCTATATAAAAGATTGTAATACTCTATTAGACTAACCCATGCGAGGTTGAGAGACCAATACAAGTAAAAAGAACAAATTGTTGTAATGTGTTGTAGAGTGAATAGAAAGTGAAGGGGTTTTGCACAGTTAGTTTGAAAATGAGGAAATGTCCATTGAATCGGCTGGTAAGATGATGGCGGTGGCCCGAAAAGGTAAACAGCTTGACCAAACCGGTCCGGAACCGCAAGGCTCGCGAACGCACTTCAGAACGGAAGTAGACCGGAAAAGGGAAGAGAGCCGAAAAAAGCGAATGAACAATACGGAACAGCAGACAAATAGACCAGATATCTACAAACAAATAAACGTTTAATACCTCGAGAAGATAGCGTCATCATGAAATTTTCATGAGTGGGGGACTAGGAGCCCGGCCCAGGCCAAGTCCGCAAATCTGAAATCGGTTCGGCATGGAAAAATGCGAAAACGGGTCGGCGCTTTTCCACACCTGAAAACTCTTCAGGGACAATACAGCACTTTTTTGGTGCAGAAAAAGAACGTAAAAGCTAGATGTGTATTCTAGAAGTTAGCTCAAATCCGAATATTTCCGAGATTAAGCTTGTTTACAAGAGTTCTAAGGATTCCTACGAAAACCTTTGCACTGCCCACTAAACTGCAGAATAGTTCCGATGACGACGAATTACTAATGCGAATCAGGAGTTTTAGCGAAAAGTTATCCGATGCTTGAAAGTTTTTCAGAAACTGTTAAATTTATATACACCTTTTCTGGATTGAGGATAAGGAGGTTCCAGCTGATTTTAATGATCTTTTCTCGGAGCAAATTAAGGATATCTGTTAGAGTTTGGATGAGATCAAAGGTGATAAGCGGAAAAGAAGGATCGGCAAAGTCAATTATCCACCACACTCAGTTCGGAGTGGATAATGGACGGCTGTTCCAGCTGCAGCACTCGGATACATACGCTAGCTGCTCGTTTTAAAGTCATTATTCATCAACATTATTCAATTTCATAGAAATAACCAAAACACATGACTATACTAACAATTCATGAGAGCGGTGGCCAGCTCCATAACAATTGCATAGTATAACTAACCGCCAGTGCTTGGAAAAATGTGTATTTTTTTCCGACGATATGAATATTGAAATCCGTTAGCAAACAGAAATATTTTTTACGAGAAAAGTCATAATATATGTAAAAACGATGATCTAGATAATATCGCATCAAAATATCACGTCGACAACTTCACTACCTCAAACTGAATTGTATTTCATATTGCAAATAACGAAAACGGCCACGGATAGAATTTTTACATTTTGCATATGGCTGAAATCGGAAATACTTTGACTGGTAACCATGGTATCTGGTGCAGCGTAGTACACGCTCGCCAATGTTGAATAACTGAATTTGCTAGATGGATCGCTAAACTGAATAGCGAGCCGAGCATTTCCAACAAATGTGACCGCGAGCGCGTATTGGAACAAAATACATGCTGATCACCCAAACCAGACAGTGCAAAGGACATTATTAAACAATTTCAATAAAATCGTATACGAGTTCGAGAAAGGGCAGATAAAAATTATCGCAGATGTGGCAATAGTTCAAATGAAGTTTAAAATTAGTCATATCTCAGCGTGGAAATCATTCCAACTCGTCAGGAAAGAATTAGGTTTTGCAATTATATGAAGAACAAAAATTTCTTCAAGTGCGGTCACTTGAACTATTGCAAAAAATAGTTACCATAGAGTTTAGAATCAATCTAGCGGCGGGCGTATTTACCTGGCTGAGACCGGGAAACGAAACTATGACCGACGGACTAACTGACTGAACAGAACAACTGGAGAGAATGAACCCGATCGGGGCAAAAGGTGGAAAAGGTGGAACAACAAAAACAACAACCAAAATGCACAACAAGGCTGCGGCTCTGTAGACCAAACAAACAGCCAACCCAAATATAGAACTTTTCTATCACGAGCAATAAATATATACCACCGCATTCATGTAAACAAACTATAGAGCAATTATCACTAGAGGCAAATAAACAATAGTGGATCATAGACTAAAAAAGAAAAGTATACGAAGTAATCTAAAGCATCATCACCTCATCATGAAGCACGACATATGTATATACCTCTAAAGCTATCTTGCATAATGATACCGTTCGCAAATAAATAAATATGAAGTAAAATTCTCACTTTCTACAGTGATTGCCTGAACCGTTGTAACTACGTCAAATGACTTCCCGAGCAGAGATAAAAATGTTATTTGTCCCACTCAGTTTCGATAAGAAAGGGCGCTAATTCTTTTTTGATAACTGGAGAAACTACTTTGCATTAGGTTTTCAAGGAAGAACTTTAAAGCATCTGCGATGAGGACTTGCAACAAAATCTTGGCTTGACCCCACAATTCGAAATGTCAGGTTTGTGGACCAATTCGTTGATGCGCCAGCGGTCCGTCAATTCAAAACAGATATGTCATCCAATCATCACAAAATCATAATGGGATAAAACAAACAAGTTTCACAATGCATCAGCCATCAGCAGTGGCAATAATGCAACGCCATAAAAGAATAGGGAAATGTTCATTTGACGCGTGCGGAAACATTCGCTAGGAAACAAAGAGTTGGTGACGAAACACAGCTGCGCGAGCCGCTGGAGCTCGAAAATAGAAACCGCTTGAGGCCAGTAAAAATAGGCAACTGTACACACACAGTCGCACAGTGACTGAGCGCTCAGCTCCAACGCAAGCGAGCAATGGCTCTTTGTGAAAAACGTTGACGCACTCGCGGAACAATCCGGAAGAAAACAGGAAGAGCGGGGATATTTCCTTTTGAAAAAGAATTTGACGTAAGAGGTTGTGGCGCAGAAAGGAATCTCACAACAACATACCATACCTGGCATTAGCAAAATTAACAAAACGGGAATGGAAAATAACTAACTGTGATTTGTCGGCGCCGTTTCTCTCTCTTTGAGGCGTTGATGTGTTACTGATTGGTTGTCCATAATTCTTGTTATTTCTGGAGAAAGAAGCCAGAGCAGCCATCCTCACAAGTAATTACCTCAATCTAAGGAGTCGGTTAATCTTAGAGTTTAACACCGACTAATAACCCTGAAACAGAAACATGAATATATAATATATGAAGATAGAAAGAGAGTATAAGAACATCTAGCATATAAATATCATCAAATATAATTACAATGAACTTTTTTATAAATATAATTGCGAAATTAATAATGCAGAAAGGGAATTTGGGTAAAGAGAACTATCGGTCGTGTTCGAAGGTCAAACCGGCCACCACACGGTCAAATTCAAATATAGTCAGTTCCCGCCTAATCGCAGGTGTGACTGCTACTGGGCCAATAGCACACGGATGAGATTTATTGTATTTTTATTTTAAACATATTTTATGCTTATTTTAAAAGAATACTAGCTATCTTTCGACGGACAGGGAAGCACATAT
Organism: Phasmarhabditis papillosa; assembly: GCA_034691345.1. Lineage (NCBI taxonomy): Eukaryota > Metazoa > Nematoda > Chromadorea > Rhabditida > Rhabditidae > Pellioditis > Pellioditis papillosa. Next base: position 14,316 of record JAQGAV010001874.1, read on the forward strand.
CCGCCTGGAGCTTAAAGATTTGCCTAAATCTTGTACGTGGGAGTTAACATGATCATTCGAATGAATTAAGGGTTATGCTTAAACATTCATGTGTAGTAGAGACTGATGTTAATGGACTTAAAGAAGGAAGCCAGGGGCATATAATAAATTATATTGATTGAAAGTCAATGGTGATTAACATACGGGCAGAGATGTGATGTAAAAGCGAATGTGATCCTATAAATTGTAGAAAGCGACCGGTTTCCTTTTACGCAAGAGAAGACAAGCGTAGTTTTATATGTTTTAAGTATTTACAAATGTATAGTTCGTGTATTTTGTTCGATTGGGCACGTAGTTTTTTTTTATCCGTTGGAATAATTTTATGTCTTCCACTGCATTACTGTTTTTGTACGAAACGGCGAAAAAATGATGAAAATTGCAATGTGTCCAGCAAGTTGTTGTAAATGACGGATTGCAGAAAGTTGTCAAAAAGTAAAATCAGCCCCATGTCCAATCAAACGGTTTGAGAGGACTAACTTATATGGAATTTAGGAAGGATATATCGAGAAAATAGAGACATTACACTTGGAAAAGTTGAATAGCTCCAGGAATAAATCGATATAATTTATCAACTTAGATTGTGAAATGTTAAATCTAAATCCGGCTTTGTACGTTATTTAGTCTCCTGTTCTTGTATTTGGAATAGAAAAAAGGTATAAACAATGATTTTTATATTAGCATCATTAGGGGGTTCAGTAGGGTAATTGTTATTTACCACGATGATCAGGAGTTTCATTGCCTCATCCGTGTTTTGGATAGCGTAGTTTTCAAGAGAAAGGTTCGAAGAGCTGCTGCTGAAGCTGCTATTCGTATCGTTTTTATTTAAATAAAAGAAGAATAGCGGGTGAAAGGTTTGCTTTATTCAAAACAAATAGTGTCGTCTCGCGCCCCGCCGCCGGCCGCAGCCTAAGGAGCCAGAATTCATCCAAAAGACATGCATTTGTACAAATGGTAGACAATAACTTGAATCTGGAGCATTTTAAGCAAAGTTGACATAAAGCAACCATATAGTCGCTCCCAAATGAGTTTACCTCATTACTCCCTAGGGTGGCGGGTTTCAACGGCTAAAAAGTGTTAAAAAATGCAGATTTATTATTTTTGCTCGATTCCAACAGATTTATGGCCACGGCCGAAAACCTTGGCCGGCCATCCGCCACCCTGTGACTCCCCGAAAACAGAATTCATTTGAACTGATAGTGAGAATTTTGCAATCGCCTTCAAAATAGATCCGCTGTTGACAGTTATGCTTACTGGGAGGTATTTAACTGGTCTACTATAAAGGTAAGGTAATGTTTCTAGGAATAGACTTACTCATCCATACAACTCCACGGCGAGGAGTAATCCGCACCGGAGATCTAAAGTGAACGGATTGTACTGCGGTTGCAAAGATCTAGGTTTCAATTCGCTACATATTATGCAAAACGCGGTGTTTCAAATTACGCAGTAGCTTTAATCCGTAACATTTACAAGCGAATACATGATTGAAACTGCGAAACATAGCGTTTCTTGTTTATAAGATATCTGCAAATGTTGTTCCGCGATTTATGGTGTAAAGGAGATAAGTGATAGAGAAAATGAAAGAAAAGGGAGTAGGAGCTGCAAAGACAGCCTGGGATCCAGCCAGAGTTATGGACGTGCCGGGACCCAAAGTTATCAGGAAGGTCTGACCGGTTTGAGCAGTCTTTTTACAAGGATAATTGACTGTTTGGTATTGCGTTGTAAAAAGTAAACTGGAACACGGATGTAAGTAGCTGGTTTAATGAGATTGTGGAAAACGAAAACCTAAATTGTATACGAAAAATGGTATTCCTGGATGAGAAATGACAGATAAGCTCTAAACTTGGCAGATATTAGCTAATTACGGGCCGGTCCGGGCCGTAGCTCCTGGTTCAGTGAGCCGCCAGAGAAGCCCAACTGCAGCAGCAGAGCAACGATCCTTAACCCCTGCTTTTGTTGATCGCTAACTGATACAACGGCAAAACTCAAAGTACACCTACTGACGCACTGGGTTTAGTGGAATTGAGTGACCACCGGCGATGTTTAGCACTGGAGCGCCGATTGGTCAAATTGTGTTGAAATTTGTTATTCATTGCAGCAGCGCTGTCCGTTTACGGAAACGTGGGAAAACGATGAAAAATGAAAGATACTAATGGATCGACAGGATTGTTGCTTAGAATTTGTAATAAAGCAAGGGATTACGATTGGGGCAGAGACTATAGACTTCGAGTTACGGAGGAAGTGGGTTACTAGCTATTTCACAATTTCTAGTTATAGTTTTTATCAATAGCTGCACAGTATCCTGGAGAGAAGCGGCGTTTTATATCAAAAATGAACAAAAAAACCGTGCATGCGGCACTTTTTCTTCAAAAGTTCATTATTTTCTATAAGACCGCTGCTCTACAGGATGCTGCGCTGAAAACCTAGATTTTATATAAACTTTCTTGAAAACTAAAAGGACCAATTCGAGCTGTTTTCGCTAGAAATAGACAGAAATCAATGGTAACAGACTACGCCCAAAAGGTTATCAGTAACTTTCATGCGACTGATACTGGAAAACAAATTTTAGTACAGAAAACTAAAAAAGGAGTTTTCTTCAAAAGGGTATACACAACATGTTGAACTCATCGGTTAGGCGAAGAACCAAAACCTGCGAGTGTGCTATATTGTGCCGAAACTGTTGAAAGGATTGAACTTTCGCTGCGAGACCCGTGGACCTTTTCTCAACCGACAGAAAATGACTGTTTCAACATGTTGAGTATAGTATACGAGCAATAGCGACATGTAAAATGAAATTTGTGCCTGAAACATGCGAAATGATGGCAAACTTGCAACCTACAGGTTCTGTGTGCGAAGAATGACAACAGGTGCTGTGTTAAAAATGGGGAAATACGTAGATTACACGGCGGTGTTACTCTTGAATGCGACTATACGACTTTTCTGGATAACTCTGTGAGTTGGCTTAAGCGTTCTTAAAGCAGCGAAGAAGTTCTCTTTAGATGGAGAGAGAGCCTGATAGATCCTAATTGAAATTTACTTTGGCTGCTCCGAGAAAGCTCAGCTTAGAAGAAAAACAGCCGCGACCGAGATGGACCGCCAGTCGGATTAGAGCGCCCTTTTAGATGTTTAGCGCGCTCTAACTAGACACTTATTCTAGAATTACCAGTAATTCAACCTTTTTAAAGGGGAGAGCAATTTGAAATGCGGAACACCGTGGGTTAAAGAAAGTGCGCTCTGTTCAGACAGTCATTATAGGTTTTCAAAAGAGTGCAAAAATCACGGAGCGGCGTGAAATTGACTAAGTCTTGATGGAAAAGCCGGCTTGGGCCGGACCGGGCCGACAAAATTCCGAGCAATCTGTTTTCAAATCGAGGAAATGAACTTTGTGGAGTTCACAGCAGTTTGTTTGCAGGTTGCAGTTTTAATGCTGCCTTTTTACAGATAAGAAAACTGAAAAACAATTCAAATTGATCGTAAATGAACTCAAAAATGATAAATATTGTCGGAAAACGGTAAACCCGAAGGGAGAGTTTGTAGTATTTTGTATAGTATGCATACAACGTTAGCTTCGTAGTATCCTGGAGAGAGGCGAAGTTAGATTAAGATAAATGCACTTTTAACTAGAATGTTTCCTCTCCACCTAGTTTCAATTCTTTTAAAATATAGTCGACGGATGTATCGTTTGCAGAGATGTACTCTAGAATTTAGAAGGAGCGCGGAAATCGAAAGACAATGTACAAGCAACCGATAAAATTGTGCGCTCGCCTTATAAAAAATAGACCTTTAAACTACATGATATTTGTTCGTAGACTATACAACACCGCTGCTCCGCAGGATGCTGCGCTGTAACCTTGCTCTTGATACTGACTATACTAATCGGATATCTTAGCGTTAATACGCTGAAATGTGTGGAACACATTTTGAACTTGGATGACGCTAGATTAGAATCTGAACGCTATTTCTTCCATTATGAAATCAAAGTGAAACAAATTAAATACAAACGAT
>JAQGAV010001875.1:0-18349 GCA_034691345.1 Phasmarhabditis papillosa
CTTTGGGGCAGCTAGAAGTCGGTTTTGCGGGAATCATAAGAGAACATTCAAGCATACATCCCACGGTTGCTCAATCCGGCATGGGACGGGGGAGAGATCGAACCCACAACCTCTGCAAACGATTCATCCGTCGACTATAATAAATATATTTTAGTGGACTGGAAACCCAATCGGTTGCTGGGCCGGTACATGGATCAACGGTGTTCCATTTGGTGATCCAACGTAAGTCTTGAACCTTCTCATCTGCTTTATTCATGTATTCATTTAGCATTGTCGGATGTCCCGGAGATTGTGCTGCCGTACAATTCAACACCGCTCTCAACGGAAAGAACAACACCCTCACCATCTACCAATGTGATCCTGTTGCCGTCTGCAAGAGCTTAGGTCTTTCCAACACCTGTAACCCCAACATTGCTGGATCTGGAGCCGGAGTCACCGCCTGTTGTTGTGACTCTGACGGTTGCATTACTCCAGGAAACATCTACCCCAAGGTAAGTGGCGTACATTCTACTTCTGGAGCAACCAATCCGCACCATTTGAAAACTCCAAATAATCTCCAAAATGGTTAAAGCTTGGCGTTTCTTGCTGGTTCTTTGAACATTTTAATAAATTTAATTCCTAAATTTGAAGACTTTAAAAGTAATCTCGAATATTTTAGCCCGCCAACAACAATAACAACAACGGCGGAAACCCCGCTACTTCTGCCTCGTATACCTTCGGAGCCATCTTCGCAGCAGTTGTATATATGTTCTTCACTCAACGACAATAGTCGAATCAGGTTCAGCCAGGCCCCTACAGTTTAGCTCATTTTAACATTATCATAAATATTTAGGGTGTATACCGTATCCCCGCCTCCTTCTCTTAACTATTTCTCTGTCACACAATTACGGTATGCGCCCGCCTGCGGGATGTAAACCCGCAGATAGATGATAATATTTATCGAAATTGTATTATTTTATTGTTATTTCGAGATTCTATGAAAGATTTCTAAATAAATGTCTTAAAATTGTATGTCCTTCTTATTTATAGTCTACAACAAACAAAAGACCGCAGAGCGCAGTGGTACACATAGGCTTCCGCAATTCCGTATTTGTCTTTTTCTGAATAGGATACAAAATAAAACTAGTACAATAATATTTTTCTGACAATAAGCAAAAAATTCTGCATGGAACCATGTAATGGAAGTTTAATTTTGCCACAGAACAAGCGATTTTCCAAACCTTACACAACACCGCTCTTTCTTCTTCTTTTTGTTATGGACTATAACACCCATAGCTTATTAATATTCGGTAACAAGAAATATTTTTATGTGGAACGGTACCGCTTAGTTTTACGATAGATAGGGCTCTTTTCGCCGCTACAAAAGGTAAAAAACTAAAATCTGACATCGATCATGGGAAATATTTATCAAGCACCAGAACTGCAAATCTTAAAGGTCGGTCCGTTCGTTGTTGTAGAAACTACAACAATGTATCATTGAACAGCTTTGATAGCCTAGAACTATAGAGTCCCAGACCTAAATATCTCAATACAACTATCTCATTCACTGAATAGAAAGAGAACCCAAAGCACAGAAATAGTACGAAATCAGCTCCATGCAAGGAACAAATTCCTCAAACCAATCAGTTCTTCAATGTTTTCTCCTAGGTGCTAAAAGTCTAAAAAATTAGAATTAGAGCACAGATTTGCTCTAATTGCTGTAATAAGATCTATTAAAGTTGTAGTTCGTACGTAACCCCTTGCAAGCGATTAGTCCACCGACTATATCTCAAGTGGATCAACCAAAGCTAACTTTCGTTTAAAGCAAATCATATCCGGATTCCACCAGTGACCGTATTCACAAATATTCCCGTCACGGGAACGGGAACGAAAAGCCTTCCCGGCAAAACGGTATTCATCAACGTTCCCGTCCGTTCCCGTTCATTCAAAATTCTCTTTCGGGGAAGGATTTTTGTTGCCCGTGGGTTACTAGCGGAAAATAAAACCGTTCCCGCCGGGAATATGCGTTCCCTTTCCCGTGACGGGAATATTGGTGATTACGGCCACTGGAGTGTTTATGGGAAGGCCCTACTCGGTCCGAATAAGGTCCGTTACAACTCTACTCCTGCATAATACAGAATTAGTACTTAAACAAATGCAAAATAATATTTATTATCAATATATCAAACAGCACTCATAATGTACACCATATATGTATTACACGGTATTGATTGGATGAGATCTGACCGGGTCGTCTAAGCTTCATTAGCTTCTTATTGTGGAGTGGAAACTCTTCCGAATGGATAGTCAGTACTGTTAGAACTACCACCTTGCGGTAGTCGAGAACGTTCTTCTTTGAGTTTACGAATCTATAAAGAAATAAAATAGTTTCTATAGTCGACTCCAAGAATAAAGAGGCCGTGTTAAGAAATCTATTTTTGTATGAGCCTGTTTTGCCAGCAGAACGCGAGCAATATGTGAATGCTTTACAGTCGGCGCTGCAGTTGCCACGAGCGCGCGCGAACTTTGCCTGCAGGCGCGGAGGAGAAAATCGAAAAGTACGCAGGGACAACGGCCTCTTTACTTTTAGAGAAAACTATAGTAGAGAATATACTGGTAGAGGGCGAGCAAAGTTCTTCTTTCTTTAGTTGCGGACTGAGTTCTAGTCAGCGCCGACAGTAATAATGGTGTCACTTGCGTATTTTTAGGATTTTTAACACCGCACCTGCGGGCAAATTGCACGCATGTACTTGCAAAATACAGCAATATTGAACGGAGAGTACAAGCCAGATGCTACCACGTGGCTCACAAAAGGAGCTCAGACGAGCGTTGAATTCTTTACACTCCATTATTACTCTTGGCGCTGACTATACCAATCTTTCAATAGAAAACGTAATTGAACACATACAAGAATACACTCTTAGTCTCAGTCGGGATTTCTTAAACTGGCCCTAACTGGGTCTAGGCTCGTCCTTGAGACCGCGGCTTTTTGTCTGAGAGCATTGTTGCAGTCCGAAACAGCTTCATACCAACAGCTAGACGCAGCTTAGTCAATACAAACAAATCAATAAGATTTCAGAAATTAGTAACTTGCTACTTCTAATCGAAACATGTTTTTGTTATATTGTGTAAGCAAATCCCAACCATAATCCGGTGATTGTAGAATTCTTCGACATGGCCTAGGACCGGTCCGGTAGATTTGCTTAGGTGTTTCTCCTTACACGGAAAAGGTCCGAACTCGTGGCGGCCAAAAACAGAAACTGTTTTTATTTTGCCTGCCAACAGATTCCCTTCGAGAGCCACATAGTGTGGTTTCATTTGGCCACCACGAGTTCGCACACTTCCCATGTCAGTTTCTCGGCCCGGCCCGGCGTGGGCCCGCTGATATTTCTAAGGGCCCGGCAGAGGTTTGTCTCCGAGTACTTTAGGTGCACTATGCTCGATATTTTTCTATTATTTATATTATTATTGCTCACTTCTTCTTCTAATTTTGCATTTTCATCCGCCATCTTCTTGGTAGCTTCTACAATTGTTGTATGTATTGCTGTTTTCTCTTCGATGGTATCGATTGCCTTCTTTAGAATAACAGCTCGAGAAGCCTACAAAGGGGAGGATGGAGATTCGATAAAGTTCCGGCTAGAGTTCCCAACTTAATAGGAGCAAGGCGTGTTACAACATAACTTAAAGTAAGTATATTGTATATTTATTCTCAAGATGATAGTATGTATGTTTTCTCCTACGAGCCTAACTTAAGGCCCGATAGCAACCATTCAACCCTTAGTACGACTGTTTTTAGTTTCTTCCTACCCGTTCATTGGTCATATCCGGTACTGACTCCCTTAGACTAGAGTACATATCCTTAATATTGTCTCTTCTGCGACGTTCCAGCGCGTTGTGTTGCGCTCGCGCGTGTCGCTTAGGATCATCGCCAGTACCCATTGAATGTGGAGTACCCGAATGCGGAGAATCACAGTCATCCTGAAAATAATGTGGTATTCTTATGTAATAACTACCGGACGAATAATATATAATATTATAATAAATAATAAATAATGAATACACTGTCTAGCGCCAAAAACATGTCGGCAACCTGTTCTGACCCGCTTGAGTGTTTTTTGGTTCAGTGAAGAAAATGATCTTGATCATTTTTATTCTAGTACTTGTAATACAAAGCAGTGTTTCACTGCACAGCCAATTAGAGTTTGGAGGACTTTCCGAAACCCCCTGGTTACTTAGATTCCTGATGTCCCTCACTGATGAATACTAATCCAGGTCTGCCGTGACCAGGGCGGCATACGGGCGGGCCCGGTAATTTTGAAAACTTGGGCCCGGCCCGCTCTTTTAAATGCGCAGCCCTGGTCGTGACTGGCGAGTTTTTAACTTTAAATACGTTCTCGCCGAGGCCTAAGGAAAGGGGACAGAGCAAATGCAAGTGATAAAATCTTGATGCTCAATTTCTGTATTATTTTTTTGAGGAATTCATTTTCATTTATATATCATTCGAAAGGCCATGGTTTGATCAATGCAGCTGAGTGTTTTCGAATTATTTTGTTGCAAGGATCCAGTGAAAAATCAACCTTAGTTCAAGTTCAAAATGGGAGCACAGTCCTTTAGTCCCACTGTCTCTTTTGGCTAGGCTTGAATTTAAAGATACTTAAATAAATTTACCTGATTAGGCTGCATGAACGGCTGCATTGTTTATCTGTTGATTACAAGTATGGCAGGTATATGCGAGCGAGATTTGACCGAGTAAAACGTGTCCCACCCCACCCACCAACTAAGAAGTTGGCAACGAAATATCAGCGGATAAATTATGAAATCATGACTAATCACAGCAGCAAAATGACATATGTTAATCATTACTATAATCGCCTACAGCTCTTGTTTTACATAGTTGCTTGGCGATATTCAGAGCTAACTTACCTCTTTTCACCACAACTTAGCGATAACAACGTAGCGCCGCTAAGTATCACCGAAATGGGCAAAATGTATTATTGTCACTTTTGCAGTTTGTCATAATGTTATATGTTTAGAGCCTTTAATAGTACTTTTCTTTTTTATGCTTTTTACTACTGCTCGGTTTGCATTTAAACCCGTAAATCTGCTCTTGCTACGTATATTAACTTACATCATAATCGCTATGGTCGCTCATTCTTGTCTTCGTATATACTTCTCCGATTTAAATCTGCGTAAAATAGAGAATATTTCGCACAATATTATAATAATAAATAACTAGGTATCTGAGAGCAATTATATAGTCCTTCAAGTTTTAACAGCTTAGCGTATTGAACTTTATTGACTAGAAAATATTTACCGTAATAAATAAACAGATCTTAATAAACAAATTATATGGACGACATGTACATGTATCTTCAGGTAGGATAAATACAAGGAATGACAAAATATACTCTGAACAAAGTGTTTTGAACAATTAAGTGATAATGAGAGCATTAAAGTGAGCAAATAAATGTACACATAAGAAATAAATATTAAAGCTTAAGCAAAAATAACTAGATGTATTGGATATTGACTGTATTGCCTAAGAAGAGACCAATTAAGACTTCCGTTAGGTGAGCAGTAGGAGTAGTGGAACCGGCAGTATTGTAGATTCCAGTGACTAAAATGTACACATTTTCGTTAATCTCGGCGACTCTGAGACTGATGGATTTCAATAATTAGAAAATTATCCTTACCAATTGTAGTTGAAGTATCACACTGAACATATACGCTAAGCAGAGAAGAGCAACGACATTCCGGATAAAAGAAAATGTTTGTCGTTCCTAAAAACACGCATGATCGATAGTGGCGGAAAAAATACAACAAACCTGAGATAATTTGCTGCTGAATTCGAGACCACCCATCTGTAACGAAATAACGGCCATGAGTGTAACAACCGACGTGACGGAATATTCCAAACTGTTTACTATCGGCTCATAATTGAAATCTGCAATGATTTCTATTTTTCTGCTATCAGAATAATCTCCTTACCTATTAAATTGTTAAATTTGAATTTAATTGCAGTACATCCTGGACCATTGATTGCCAAAAATACATGAATGGCGGACGATAACACAGAAGTGAGGAAGAATACCGGTGAAGAATTATTCACCCGACGCTTAAAATATTAGTTAACATTGCAATATGATTAATAGAACCTACCATTCCCAATGAAAGCACCAGAAAGGCACAGCCTAGATGAGCATTCAGTAGTGAAAGAAGTACCACAGAGAGCAGTATGAGAGAATTATTGTTAAAAACGAGATATATCCTTGTTCTAAAAACAGAAGTGTGTGTGAAGACCCAGTATTTGTACTTACAATGAAATCACTGACGATAATAGCTTCGCTGTTAGCAGTAGGACCAGTAGGGCGATTACCACATTTGTGGCAAGAATTACAATAGTTGTGGCATCAAGTGTTAGGAATGAGACACATCTAGAAAAATTAATTCTTTAAAACTGCAAATTCCACAGAATGAGAACCGGTAAAACTTATCAGAAGACTCGTCCGGATGATACATATCGCACGGACAAGCAATACTTTGAAATATATTTGCTGAATATCAGTAAATATAGGCTACATATTTTATAGCTTGGCGAACGATAACTATTATAATAACATTGTTTGCAACTATTCCAACCAGCAGATTGCGTCAGTAATACTCGGAAATGTATCACAACATACCCCAAAACGACGGGAACCCAAGATACCGAGATAGCGCTGATGTTCATACCAGAAATATCTAAAATAAATAATTAAATGGGAATAGACCCGGTGTAATTACTTTCAATGATGCACAATATGACTATCAGCGAAGCAGCAAGATGAACAATGGCCTGTATATTATCAATGGTGACCTAGAAGAAGTACATGAATAGAATATGCAATTCATTGAGCGTGCACTATCAGGCCTCGACCAAAGCTGAAAATTTGCAAATCAGGAATTTTTTGCTGAACCCCCTTTTGTTAAAATAAACATAAAAAATTCGCGTAGCGTATGCGTACTCGTATACAAATCTTCAACATTTTCAAAAATTTGCGGATCACCCTTATATGTTGGTTTAAATTTTTTTTTTCGGAACCCCCTTTGTCAAAAATGTGACGTCGACTCATGTTAGCCCAGGCCTGTGCACGATTGCAACATTCAATCAACAGAAAACACATGGTTCTACCTGATATATAGTAGCAATCGGATCCACTTTTGCTACCAGAAGGTACTCACATCCAGGTTGACCAGTTACGGTGAGTAACGCCTCTACAATTAGTTGAATATGCACAGAACCGACTTCGAAACAAACCACCAGACGAACTACTGAGTCCAACATTGATTGTGGAATTCCAATCGGATGCCACACTGAGTCCATCCGATAATACCAACAGGCCATTTAGTTCTAAAAATACATTATAACTTGCAGGTAACTAAAGTAAGGAACGAACCGCCTTCACATTTAGATTCATCCAACTTCTTGATATTGACGTAAAATGCCAGAGACTTCTGGTATGGAATTCTCCAAGTTGAGGATCCAGATAGCTGGTCAATGGAGCTCGTGTATGTCCATTCTACCAATGGGTTCTCAAAAAGCCGAATTTCTGCCTGGTCTTCTGTCACTCTGAATAACAATAATTAGATTTATCTTATTTTACAAACACACATTGCTACCGAATTCAATTGTTTTTCATAAAAGGCATCGACCATGGCGTTGCCGCTTCTTGGTTCTTTCTCCCGCTGCTCCATAGCATAATCGTAGAGTAGACGAGTGGAATGTCTAGAAAATTAAGATAATATATTCACTACTTTCACTTGAGCATCTCGTCAGCTTGAGAAAAGTAACTAGTACTCGCACAATTTGCGAAGGTAAAAAAATATTTTTTTCAAGATTATGATCAACGCACCTGACCAGTCCATTACACCACAGGATACAAAGATGATCAGCGGCAGTATCACATCCACGAACTGACCACGACGGCATATGTCGGACCTACAATAAATTACATATCATGATAAGCAATACGTTACTCACCCTCTCGTTTTTGGCCATGTCGTCAGTGACTTGAAAATCCTTAACTCCGCCGGAGTAGGATAAAATTCCAACATGCGCTAGACTACGTTGTCGAAGCTTCCATATCTGATCAATGTCATTGTATAGAGACTCCATTTCTTTATCCAATAAGATAGCTGCAAAAAAAGGAAAATATACTGCCAACATTAGGTAATAGATGAGGAACACAACGTAAAGTAACTGAATGTGTGTCGGATCTAAATGTTAGAAAAACCTACGAGATCGTTTCAATGGTGATGCTTGGGTAATGACAAGATCCATTACCGACACGTCGAATGAAGGATGGAGCGGGAGACTCTTGATGACAACACCGCCGAATGAATGACCAACCAGAATAATCTGGATAACTAATTAGGAGCGTATTGTCATCCACAATTACCTTGCGATACTTGGCCTTCTTATACATCTCTAGGAGCGTCTCAATTGAGCGCAATACAAATTCTCGCTGACGGAGCAATGTAGAAGCCGACATGAACGACAGTTCCTGTAAAGAAAGATCATCGTCTTGGAAATATTGCAAAAAGAACGAGTATATTTTTAATAGTTTCAATTCATATCAGTAAAATTAAGTCAACTGCAGTGAATAGAGTACTCAGAAATTGAATTGAGTGTACATACTTCATCGAAGTCGACGGCATAAAACTTCATACGAAATGGAGCTGAGCGCATCGTCGTTTTGTTCATCATTACAGATGCTAGAGATCGAACCTAGAAACACATGGGTGGATACGTGAGAAATAGTAACATACCTGCTTAGCAGATCCGCCGCTTCCCGGGACGAAAAGTACCGGAATATCATTTGGATATACATTCCTGTAATAGAGAATATATCATATCCCAATCCGAACTAGCTTACATGGAAAAGTCGCTGAAAATTCCTTCATGATATTGATGCAAACCATAACTGCTGACGTTCGATGCGACATCGATTTTCTTAAATTGTACGTACAATATCATAGGTAAACGAAAATTTTAAAGATGAGCTATCATTCAATAGCTTCACGCTACATTTTCATCATATATCTAACGACTGAACAACTGGTAAGTTTTAATTGAGAAAATAAGCTTACAGCTAAGAATATAGGTCTCCACATGAACGTCATTCCACAACTGTTATGTGAATGTAGTTGCGTGTGGTAACCATACATCAGGAATCCATACCCAAGGGCGAGGGCCAGCAGGAGCAACCATAGTTTCTCCCGCATTCAATCCTAAGCAACACTTTTACGCATGTCTAATCATCATTATTCCGAACCAAGTTCTCTTATCACACTAAGCATCCAAAGGCCAACCACCCAATGGTACATAACCTATCGCAAGAAAAAACAAGTAAAACAATATAAAAAGCATTTATTTCTTTGTGAAAAACATTTACAATAAAATAATAGAATCATATTAATCAGGCTTTAGTGTGCACAAACGCGGCAAAAAATATTACAAAACGAATAAGAATTCCTAAACTTCAATATAACTTGATGGTGAGATAACAAAGAAGAGAGGTTAATGTATAGAAAATATCAAGCATAAGCTTTTTAGGATAAGAGGCTGCATAATAAAGCTATGAAGTAGAAAAATCACCAGGCGAACACAAAATATCAAAGCGATTCTTGATTAAGATTATGAGGCTGTAAATTAATAAAAATTGACAAGAAAGAAACTAGAGTCTAAACCCGCAAGTCGAAAGTAAAATCAGTACAATTGAAACTAAGAAAATTGTGAAAAGCGATATGAAACAGCAAGACAAAAAGCTCAGGGAAGAGGAATACGAAAGAGATCAATTACCTGTGAAGGCAAAGATAAAGAAGTATCACAAGTTATGCAAAAGACCTAAAGCGGACAGTAATTACGCGACAAGCAGAGAGAAAGAACCTTTTACACACATAATAAGTTAAATAGTATATAGCGAGCAAAACAAGAATGAATAAGGCTCAGCGAACTCAATTCGTTATATATACAAAAATTTAGGGTAGCACCATAGCGTTGCTACAAGACAGGAGTAGCTTCGTGACCAACAAGGAGACAAATGTCAACCTTATCGGTGCGAGTTAGGGAATGCGACTTCAGTATAATCAACCTAAATATAAAATAATAGGTTATAACACTTTAACACAAACCTGTCGTTGCCAATAACACGGTATATTTTGGAGACATCCGAAAGTTCCTGAGTGACAATGTTGGAAGAAAGACAGCGACCCTAGAGAATTTTTATTCACAAAACCAATGATGAAACATACCTGTATACCATTAGCGTGGAATGCCAAGACTGAATCAGACATTGCATGAATGCTTTCGATGTGAAAACTGAAGGAAAACACCGACGGCTTCGACTTTTCGTAACCTTCCAGATCGGTCAATATCACCTACAAATATAGCCATTATTCGCATAAAATCAAGTTCGAACAAACCTTATTTCGATAAGCAAACATTAACGTATCATGATCCAATTGAGACATGCCAACGACGTCTAGATTGCCATCATCGTCCGGCGTCTCCAATGTAGTAAAAATATTGGCCTATAATATTAATTATATAATACTATTTTTTCCAAACGAGAACACGCACCTGATTATCTTCGAAGTTGATAAAATCAAAATGAAAGTGGTCACTGCCTGTTGGATATTTGACACCAATACATACTTGAGGAAAATCAGAGGACTTACGATTGATCAGCTAAACAGAATATATGAGAAATAGATGGAGAAATTAACATACTCTTAACGGCCTCAATGGGAAACGAGTTGTAGGGCTGAGATCAGTAGCTCGCACAAGAAGGAACTTGTTCATTGGATCATACCTGAAACAAATTCTTTTTCAGAAACAATTAGAATAAGCTTACCATTGAAAGAGCAATACGGAAGAAGGTATGCAGCAACATAAAAAAGTTGCATTTGCGTGAGGACCTGCTCCTTTCGAAACAGTGCATTGTAAAACGCCCCTAAAACAGTAAATGGATAAAAAATGGCTCAAAACAGGCTCAAATTACTTTGTTTCTGGTAGTCGCACAGTAATGGCTAACTTCTTGGGGATGAACTTCTCGGGGACTTTGTTCATCGGTCGACTCATGGCTAGAGTTAGATTCTTCTGGGACAGCGCGATGAGATCATGTCTAACGTAAAAATATGAAATTATCCTGGTAACGAGGAAGTACATACCTGTACAAGTAAGATGTCCGTCCTTGTAATGCCATAAGAACATCTTTATGCACATGTAGCCAAGAACATCGTCGATGGTGGATCTACAACACATATGATAGAATACAAATGTTTATTACGACTGACCTTCACCAATTCGCTATCGCATGTATCATATGAGTAGATACCTTCTTCGCATCCGAGGAGAATAAACTGAGCAGAACTTCCCGGGTGCACCCAAGAAGCTGCCTGATTGATATGCAAATTGCAGTCAGCAATTACTTTTGAAAAACCGGCACCCATGTTCACCTTAAAATAAAATATAATATAGTAATTATTATCAGCAAAACCTTCGGAGTAAGCGGTAAGCCAAAGAAAGTCTTTGGTCTTTCTTTCTCATCTCCATTGCTATCGCGTATTCGAGGACTCTTCTGTTGGTCGAGTGAGGCTCCTCGCTGGGCTCGTTGTGCTGCTCTCAGCGTTCGCGGAGGAGCCACCGGAGCTAAATATAATCATAAAACACATGCTACTGTATAATATTAGCAACCTCGCAAAGTGGCATCGTCGTCGATAACTCCATTTCTGTCATGGAGCAGGCATTCACCGGTTACTACATCAGGGAGGGGTGCAAACTCCTAAGGACTATTTTAAATACGTTTTGTTGCTTCAAAACTCACTCTAGCAGGCATCGTGTGTTCCAAATGGAACTTCTTTCTGGGGCTGTTCTCGATGTCAAGATCTTCGTCGATGTTGCTTCCCAGTTTTATTCCTTCCAAATTGCGGTTCAAATTAGGAGGAAGGTACGGCTGCAACTCCTTAAAAGGGTGGTGAAATAGCATTACATTCTGGTTGAACATACATCTTCCTCGTCACCACTGTCATCAGCATCTCGGTTGCGAGAAAACGAGTTAGAAGTTCCATTTACCTAAAATTAAATAATTTTTCTATGCTAGGATTTTAGAAATTTTTTTTCATTGCGTAATATATTCGCGACCATAAATTCTGTTGGCAACCATGAATAAGGCAACAAGTATTTGCATAACGGCCAAAAGTGTGACTGAGAGTGAGCAAACAACATAAAGAAATGACAAACCTTGTCCAAGAGATCTCGAGTCATACGCGAGCTGAGTGATCCAAGCACGAAATGATGGCTCTGAAGAAAAAAAAATTAATTTGCCGTGAATATTTATATACCTCCAAAAGTTTATCCGGTGTTGGCCTCTTCTTAGGATTTTTCGTGAGACATTGCTTCACGAAGTCGTGGAAAAATGGAGACCTACGAAACTAAAATAATTGAAGATTTGGGAAAATATGCAAACCATCTGTGCTTATCTTTCAGATGCGGCGATTTGTAGCTGCTTTTCGTCATCAGATACAGAACCTGCAAAATGTAACAATTTGCAGTGTAGCAACATTTAGAAAGTATAAACAAGCAAAAACAAAACAGGAGCATAGAAGTCGTAACACGAACCTGCATAGGGTGTAGATCAAATAATGGCGGCTGACATTCGGCTAATTCGATGGCCGTAATTCCAATTGCCCATACATCGCATAAAACTCCATAACCGCCTCTGCGTTCCACACACGCCACTTCGGGAGCCATCCTAAATTTGGTATTAATGAACTGATCACCGGATGAAAGCAAACCAGTAAGGTGTTCCGATAAAAGATTTCCGCTTGCCGATTGTTGCGGTGATTTGAGCAGCAACACCAAAATCAGCTTAATTGAAAAATTACTATAATACGAATTATGTTGATACCTAGTTTGACTTCACCAGTGTGGGTGAGCAGAATATTCGCCCCTTTAATGTCCCGATGGACTTTCCCCATTTTGTGTAGGTAGTCCAAGCCCTTCAGTGTTTCCCGGCAGACAAAGGCAATTTGAAGTTCTGACAAGGGCCCAGTCACTAGAAAAATAAAATAAATAAGCGTAGATTAATCACATAAATTTTATAATGTTATCCCGAAGAAAAGCAAATTAAAGACTGTGAAACACTAAATAAACTTACTATGATAAATGTCTTGCAATGAACCGCCACCGCAATATTCCATAACGATCCATAAACGATCCCGTCTTAGATAACTTCCATGATATGCAATAATATTCGGATGGGAACATTCCCTATAAAAATCACATTTAATTATTTTGAAAAACTATGAAGGATTACCTGATCATGAGTATTTCTTGTTGGATCACAGCAAAATTGTCGCCAGCTTCAAGCTTGACAACTTTGACAGCCGACAGTTCGCCACTACTGTAAAAATGAAAATTACTAAATTAGAGGAATAAAAAACTGAC
Organism: Phasmarhabditis papillosa; assembly: GCA_034691345.1. Classification (NCBI taxonomy): domain Eukaryota; kingdom Metazoa; phylum Nematoda; class Chromadorea; order Rhabditida; family Rhabditidae; genus Pellioditis; species Pellioditis papillosa. The sequence goes on from JAQGAV010001875.1 coordinate 13,469, forward strand.
CGGATATGCCTAGCCTTGTATACTTCTCCATATGTGCCTGACCCGACACGTTGAAGTAGTTCGTAGTCGTCTGCCGGATTGGCTCGCTTTATAACGTCGGAAGACATCATGTCGATGCCTCGACACTTTCTGATATGAATCAATAACCGGCAATTCGACCAATGTTGCCCGGCAACTGAAACATACATAATTACAAATCAAGAAATAGAAAATAGAAAAGTATAATAATAAAGTCAAATATATAGCATATGAAATCAATATGTTACATTGTGCTTAAATGACTTCTAGAGTTGAATCGATCTACTCCAAGGAAATAACAAAATGCCCAGCACAAGCCAGCAAAATTCTTAAATTGTTGAGCGGGCAGTTTCTGTCAACAAAATATCGGCTAATAATAACATCGCCGCCTCAATTAACTTTATACGCATGTACGTACTCTACTTATCGACACCGCCTTTACCAAACGTGAACAAAATTTTAAGTCAAAATTTTTTTCTTTAATAATATGACACAAAGAGTTTATAGAATTTTATAATTGTGATTAAAGTTTTCGGTTACGGAGAATCAATGTATTATATGCGACTTATTATGGTGACGTCTATTAGTAAACGCACGGTAACAGGTTTTCCTGTCTCCGTTCAATATTTTGCGAAATAATTTGGAGGCAAATGATACTGTAATGGTTTTATAATAGAGGTCTCTGAACTATGAGATCGTGAGTAGTTCGAGAGTAATGCTTATTTGTGATCGGCTGTCTAGCACGTGCCGAGGATTTTCGAAGTGCATGTATATAATTCATGGAAGAGACTGTTTATTTATTTTGGGATCCTCAATGCCGAATGTTAATGGATCTAATTTTAATGTCGAATTTGTACCGACTTTCTGATCCTTGGGAGTCTGCAAGTTAATATGAACTGAAGGGGAAATTTATAATCAGTATTGCGTGTATTTAATTATGAAGCCCACGTCTCCTAAAGCACTATGATGGAGATGATGTTGCAGATTCATATTTAATAATAATTCAATTGCCGGGCTGTGTCCAAACTGATCGCTTTGCTCGAGTAAGGATGTGAAACTTCGGATTTAGTGAATTGTTTTCATTTGAAGGGGAAATTGAGTTTGTGAAATCCGTACTAAGCCTTAATATCAACAGGATAATGATCAGTTTTGAAATGGTTTTTGTTACCTACTTTTAATTTTGTTGTAAATATCATTTATTGGTTTTTAAATATTGAAACTCGAGATGATGATAGGGAGCTCGAACATCATTTTATATTTAAAATTATTTGCCCAAGTTAAGCCTGCGATTGTCAGGATAATATCCAGAAATGGATCACAAATGAAGCGGATGTTTGATTTCGAAGTGGAGTTTGCGTCTATGAATTCTTAGCAAAGCAGCTTATACTTCAATGCTAATTCGTTTATCACTCAACTGCGATAAGAGAATTTCCGTCATGAATTACCAATTTTGCACCTTTTCAGGAGCGTTACAGGCTTATTTTACTGTTTATTATTAATTTATATGTTTTATATAGTAGTATTCGAAGTTTACAACCGTTCGGTAACTTACTGACCGGTGCCTGCAAATTGAAGTAGTGTGCCGTATATAACCAGCTGGCTGCACTAGAGAAACTTGAGCGAATTTTCAAGCAGTTGTCGGTGATAGATGAACATACTATTTTTTATATGTATGTTTCCGGTAAATCTTCATAAACATGTGCCCCAAGTATGATTAATTCCGGAATAGACCCGCAGTGCCGTATTTAAGCAGCCGGGGAGTTGTGAAATGTTGAACGTACGGTATTTTATATATATTTTTAAACGTTCACCCCAGCAACTACATATAACACCGTGTGTCCAGTCTAAGTTTTGAATTACTTATATTTTGTTAGAAAACCAGTAAAAGCGAGCGACTGAGCTATCGCCTGTAGGGTGGCGATTCGGTAAACTTTTTTGCAAATTAACGGTAAAACGGTATACGGGTACATTTGCTATGAAAATTTTCCGGTTGAACGGCATACCGGTTTACCATACCGAAACGCCACCCTAAACTGAGCTAACAACAATAAGGAATGATTCTGGAGTTTCATACGTGGGCTCCGCCTCCACAATTTAATCTTAGTTAGCTAAATACGGATTATTATGAAAGAGTTCTCAGTTCACAGTCTGATAAAGGGATTTGCTCCTTTGTGTTGATTATCACACTTACTTTGCACCGTAGAACGGATCTTTGAACTTCTGTTACCACGAAATTTCGTGCTAAAATGAGAGCCGGAGTGCTCCACCCACAGTTTAAACAACAGAATTATTTGTTATCCGGGATGATATTGACTTGGTACCGTATATAAGTACAACTCTATTGAAAAGAGGCAAATCTAACAAAGTGCCCTATTCACTTCGAAATTGGACACTGCCTAGTACGGCACATTCGCGAAATATGCGGTCCAGGGCTGGGAAACGGCCCGCCCGGGCGGGCCCATTGCTCAAATTTTCGGCCCGGCCTTGCCCGTCCCGGGCCGGCCCGTGAAATTCCCAGCCCCGGTGCGGTCTGTTCCCGCCTATTTCACGAAATTCGGCTCTTTTCTGAAGTTCAGTCCTTACTATCCCCTTCTTTGTATCGTGAGCAAATTTATAACGTAAATTCCACAACATTTTCCTCATAACTAGAAAATCAATAATTTACAAGGATGGCTGGTCCTTGCCGGTATTATTGTTTGAAAAACAAGTTCCAATACTCTAGGTTGTTCCCTCACGAAATCTTCCGGCGATGCGGTCGGTATCCGCTAAAAGGCTTCCTCCAAACCGGTGTTTAAAATTGGACTCCCATGTGTCTTAGCCTAGGCCTAGGATTCCCACTTCACCTAGACCACTGAGTAGCCCAATACAGGCTTGTTGACGAGAAACAAAACCAGGTATCTTGGGGACCAAGGTATCTGGGGGACCGAAAAAAACCCAAATTTCAAAAAAAAGTGCTGTAGCAAAAGTAATTTATGAGAAAAATAGTCCTATTTTTACTATGCTTAGGCACCCATGCCACTATTGTTTAATTTTAGCCCCACTCGTGTAACCTTTACTACAGGCTTTTTGAAATTTCAAATACACAACAATCATACCGTGACACGTTTTGTTTCCTGTTTGGCGGTATTGATTCGCTGCAAAAGCAAAGTTCACTTTTGAATATAGTAGGCGGACAAACGATATGCAAGTTAAAGGTCTGAGTGCTCAATTTACAATGCGCAAAAAAGTTATATTGACTAATATAAACTAATTTTTACAGATAAATAAGTTAGATGTGGTGTTATACATTGCACCATTGACTTATCCGCGTTTTCGCGCACCACTGCTCGGCTGCGCTCCAATAAAATTTGCAGTCCGTACCGTATACCCTTTCATAAGCCTTTGCCGCCGACTATAGTTTCTTATATTTTTGCTGCCTACTCTAAGCTATGGCATAAGCCGACGTTTTGTTCATAATCTTCGTTTCGATGCATTTCTTGGACTTATCTAACTTTTTGTCTCGAAAACTTATATTTGCTTCTTAACTGAAAGAATAAACTTACTTTTGACTTAGTAGTAATTGTTCCGCTGACTATATTATCAGTGCTGGGAATTTCACGGACCGGCCCGAGCCGGGGCCAAAAGTTTAGCACAGGGCCGAAAATTCAAAAAGTCGCCTGCGCAAGCACAATTTTTATGAAACAAATCGACTGATTTAGGTGAATATTGTGATAAATAGTATCCAAAAACATCAATAGGTAAAGAATATTGCAGTCGTTATGGATAATGCCGAAAATAGCACTGAAAACTAACTTTTTTGAAAAATATCCGCTAAAAGTATGAGATAGACTAGGGCCGACATTTTGGGAAATCGGGCGGGTCGGGGCCGAAAATTTAAGAACCGGCGGCCCACCTTTTCCCAGCCCTGGTATATAATAAATACTGAGCATTGTTCTTCAATATTCAATTGAATGATCAATTTAAAATTGATAAAGTTTGCGTCCATCTCCTTCTATTTACCTTCTTGGCTCTTTGACGGTTTAAAATAAAGTCTTCTGTTTACTTTAATTGTTATATTGGTTCTATTTCTAAAACAAATAAAATGTTACTGTCGAGTTCTGGCAGGCCTTTAAAATTCCCGGTCCTTTAGGCACGGCTCGCCAACGCAGACAGTGGGATTAAAGGACTATGTTCCCGTTTTAAACTTCAAGTTCATTTTTCACTGGAATGCTTTAACCAAATAATTCGAAAAAAATCAATCGCACAGATTGAGATATGGCCTTTCTAATGCTATATAAATAAGCATAAATTTCTTTTTTTGAATTTGAATTTTCTCTGTCCCGTTGCCTTCGGGCCGGGGAGCCGTGATATCCTTGTCGCCTCTCTTGACGAAACTAAGCTCTTAGCTCTTGACACAGCCTATATTTACTTTAATCTAGTTTCTTTAAATATTCAATAAGTATTTTTTATTCCTTACGTTCCAGGTTGATGAATATCTTCAAATCCTTCCAACAGTATGAATTCAGTTGGCAATTAACTACAGTAATCTTGTGTATCTATGGATTTCTTAAGGAATTTCGGCCTAGTGAACCTTATTTATATGAATATGAACATGTTACTCTCAATATATCAGAGCACACTCTTAATAGTGATGTAAGACTTACTGAGATCAATCGATAATACAAAAATATAATTAAACTATAAAAATACAAAAGTAACTGCTAATTTAACTATATTATAGTCAGATTCAAAAGGAATACCGACGTGTATGTTGCGTAATTCGTCATTTTCAACACTGCGCCTGCAGGCATTCTATGCGCGCGATATCAGCAGATTGCAAACTTGCTTTCGCTCTGCCTTACTCAGACAAAATATTGCAACACT
>JAQGAV010001876.1:0-18345 GCA_034691345.1 Phasmarhabditis papillosa
AACCTTTTTTTCAGGTTTTTTTTATTTTTTTTTTTTTTTGCCCCCCCCCCCCCCCCGATACCTTGGTCTCTAGTGGTTCCCCGGATACTTTAGTCCCCAAGATATTGGACCCTTAGTGTTGGTATTATGTGGGCTTGATAATTGATTCATCTTAATAACTGTTAGCAAATTCTGTTTTTACTTTGAAAAACTAGGGACAAGCGGCCGAGAACTTCAATGAGCATCCTGACGCACAGTGGTTGTTTATAATTTACCAGAAGTATTGTTTTTCAGAAAGAATGGGAGCCGTTTTGATTCACGAGAAGCTTCAATACACATATGTGACGCTGCTACGAAACTCCGGGTTGTTCATTGCAAATTTGTTTCGATTACGTTTCAAATGTTAAAAAATATTCATTACGTTTTTTTTTTGTTTATATAGTTTGATTGTGTGCCAATTTTGATGGTTTGGCCCAAACCGTTTGGGGCTAACATACGGGTGTATTCAATTGGACTAGTTAGGGTAAAATTCAAATTTGAATGAAATGAGAGAGTTTTGATAATTTGAGGTCGAGATATCTTCGGGACCAAAGAATCCGGAAGACCGAAAAAAAACCAAATTTCCAAAAAGGTATGTAGCTTTAGTATTTTCCATCCAATTCTTAGTTTCTCAGTGTTATGCTAGTTGTTTCACCCGCTAGAAAGCATTCCCAAACTGTTTGGCGAATTTCAAATTTTAAATTTGTGCCAAATACTAAATTTGCTTATGAGCAAACCCTTATAAAATAGTTTTATGGGGTCGAACAATGTATCTTTTATCGTTTTTTATAATCAATAATCATATTGTTCAATAAAAAGCAGATACCTTGGTTTCCCGCGGTCCCCAAGATACCAGACCTGACTTGAGTCTTAACTGTTGAGCCCCAAATTAACTTATTACAGTGTAATCGCTAACAAAATTGTAGCATGCTGTTTGGGACACTATTAATCGTTTCTTTTATTCAACTTTTGGATTGTTTTGAATGGCAATTCTATGAACCTACAAATGCTTGGTATTACGTAGGTTTTTTACCGATTCAATTATTTTGCAGAACGGTTTCTTGTTTTACAAGAAAAGTTTCTTTATTCGTTTTACGAAACACGAGATCACATATGTTTGGAGCGAAGAAGTGAGAAGAGGGAACCATATGAAGCGGGACTTCATAGCACAGCACCCAGGGAGTGGATGCAAGAATTCTTTCTTCAAGGGGATTCGAACCATCGACCTCTAGGTATTGAGGTGAAACTTCTAACCACTGGGCCACCACGCCCCTTGTTGTTCAATCCGCTGAATTTTCAGGTTAAAATTGGGGGGAAAGTTATGAAAAACTTCGACGAAGCTGAAGACTATTGTAATTCAATGAATTCTACATTGGCATCAATTCACAGTGAGGCGGAGAATAATTTTATTCAGCGTAGGTTAGAAAGTTTACAATTTTTTAAATTAATAATACTTTTAGTTGCTGCAAACAGAACTATTGGAAGCTACAAAAACGAATCCTATATAAGTGCTCCATACTCCCGCTGGATGCTGATTGGTTTAAGGAGGGTAGCAGGAATAAGCAACACTTTCTACTATACAGATGGTACTAAGGTTAATCAGAATAATTAAATTTATTAAAAAATAACATTTTTCTTTGAATACCTTGGAATCTCCTAACTCGCAAATCGACCTGATTTTAATTTGTTGTCACTGGTATTATATTACCTTGATGTACATATAGTACACCTCAACCCGATGATTGGGCTGAAAATTTATCAATCTTATTTCAGCTAACAAGTAAAAAGTGATAAAAGATATTTGTTTCCTGTAATCGCACATATCACACAATTACTGTAAATATCTTCGGCGCAAGGTTTCGGCCATTCATTCCGGAGACTTTCGACCAACGACGGCTCCTTTCTTCAGTCCAACTAACAAGAGAAATACAAGAAACAGGGGAATTATTCGAACACACGTCAATCTAACTCTTTCAGTTTGACTACGTTAAATGGAGTTGGAAAACTGAAGATCCAAACAACTTGAGAGGAGTTGAAAACTGCATCGCAGTGAGTGAAAAAGTTAAAAATAATAATACTAATATTCATTAAATAAGGCTATTACAATACAATGTCACAGCTATTTTGTTAATATAGGAAAAGAGGAAATGGAAACTAAACGAAAACAGTAAATAACAAATATTAAAAAAATCAAATTGAAAATTTAAATACAAAAACCTAACACTTAAAAAAGACACTTACTCATTTGGCAGCAAAAAGTATGTAAAGATAAGTTAGAGTTAACTTTTTTAGAATTACCAAGTTAACTTGTTCTTGCTTTCAAGCAGTACTTTCGTTAAACAATGGTTATGTTGTATGTAAAATCAAGAATGCATTCTTGAGATTGTTATAGTCGGATTCAAAAGTAATAAGGCCGCGTTCATAAGCAGGAGTGTTGCACTATTTTGTCTGAGTACGGCAGTGCGAAGGCAAGTTTGCATCTGCTGATATCGCGCGCCTAAAATTCCAGCAGGCGCAGTGTTAAAAATGACAAAATGACAGCACTTTTGACATGACTATGACATTCAGTAAAGTTTATTTATTACAGTTAATATTTCAGATTTATTCTCCCCATCACACCTATAAAGATTTATATTCTCATTGGCTTGACATTTCTTGCGGTCACACAGTTGAATTTTCATCACAAATTTGCAAGAAATCTGCCGATACTACTCCATCAACGACGACGACATGGTCCGCTGTTTATGTTGTGCTTTTAGTTTTGGTTTTAGTTATAGTATGTTTTATCAAAAATATAATCTATAGTCCAACTCAGGACCTAGGTTTCCAACGGGGTATCACGAGAGGGGCGCTGTGTTAAAAAAAGTACTTTCGAAGAAAGCGCGCCACGTTGACCGATTTTACAGCCATTTTTTATAACACTGCGCCCCGCTCATGATACCGCGCTGGAAACCTAGGTCTTGAGATAGAACTATATATTTCATTTGTTATCATACTAAAAAGTAGTTTCGAAATAAGATTAATAAAAAAGACCACTTTTGGAGCAAGTTTTCTCTAAAAGTTCAAACATAGTAGTCCAAAGGAACATGTATTGAATTTTGATATTTTCTTTAAGTGCGTTAGTATTTACATATCAATAAATTCTTTCTTTATAGCAAATATCATTCTTTTTCAGGGTGGCTTAGCTCTTTGTGTCTATTCTTTACTAGCAAGTGTAGTTTTTCGTTGTTTCAAATCAAAGGAACCTAGACACAATACCTACATGGCCCAGGAGGGAACCAGAGTTCCTCAAAAGAACACAGTAAGTCATGGGCTAGTATTAAACGGAGTCCGAGAATATGCCTGCGACAGTTGGCACAGTCGTAGTGTGCTCTATTTCGTGAAATCGTGGGGTCACAGGTTCAATTCCCTCTAGTGTAATTATTTTTGCAAATTATATTTTAACAGTTACCCGCTCTACATAAAATTATTTCTTGAACAGATATTGTGGTTTTCATATAGATTAGATAGCTGTATGAAAACTATAACTTGCAAAAATAATAACTACAGAGGGAATTGACCCCGATACCTCACAACTTCAAAGAGAGCACACTACGGTGCCACACTTCTCGCGGCCTCGGCCTCAGTCACGGAGCTACTACCAAACTTCCCAGAAGAGATGAAAATTGAAAGGCTGTAGGTAATTGTGATACAAATATCAGTCCTAATTGGGCGGGGCCACCCTATTTTACAAGTGCTTAATCTCTGACCGAGATCCTAATCCTGAAATGAGCCAAGACTAGCTAAACGAGCTTTTTTTAAAGCTGCATTGAGTTTGCTGACGAGCCCGGCAACTGATCGGAGCTATTTAGTATAAGACTATTCTTAGGGCGAAACGAAATTGTTCCATAAAATTGTTCACCTAAGTATTCTACAACTTTCTTTAGTAAAATTATAACTTATATATATTAGTTACACTAACTTTTTACTGAACAATAATAGTTCGACGTTATAAAAACCTTTTTACTTGCTTACGTAAGAGTTATTTGAGCGGGGCATCGTCTAATAAAAAATGAATGTTTTGAAGAAAACGCACCGCGTCGACCGATTTTACGTTCATTTTATACAGCATGCGCCCCGCTCATCATACCGCGCTGGACCCCTAAGTCTTCAGATAGACTATAGTAGACCATTTTTCAGAACGAACTTGGTGAATTGGAGGATGATCATACATATGCAGAAATCGGAGATACTTTGTATTATGAAGGACCAGCCTATATTAAATCAAGGAATAGATCAATGAGAAATTCCTTTGAAAAATTTACAAACGCGGAATACATTAGGACTCATAGCACGATCATCGGAAACTCTGTCTACCAGAATTAATTGTTAAACTATTTCTATAAATATTTTTAAAGCTATCTTTATTATACATATAAACGTTAATTGGGATTTACTTTGCTCTTCTTGAACTTCTCTTTCTTCTTATTGTTCGGGATAATGTTTCATCCTAGGTGTAGCTGAGTACTCTTTCCTGTTTAAGGTATGCTAAGGACATAATATATGAGTATATAACTTTATGACATATAACATAGGACATAATATAAGTTTTGGGCATCCTTGTAGATGTCGCAGGAGCCTCGTTCTTCCTCTCTTCCTTCCTTTTAATGTCATATTAGTAGGCGGCACTCGTCTCTTCTTCCATGAATATCTAAAGTCTATTTGAACTAAACGCCCTTAAGGCGTGACATTATCTAAACTTTTTTTATTTTTCCTCCTTCTGTAAGCATCTGTATTGCATTTGGCTCAATATTGTTGTCAGCTTTCTGTATTCTTTTTTAATAATAATAATATTCATTCAGAATCTGTTTGATCACAGGTTGTTAGATCTTAGATCCGCTGAGCGGCTATTTTCAGCCATTTCGGTTGGTCCGTTCTTGCTAGAGTCATCCTGGACAATCCGTATGCCTGTACTTCTTTTGTCTTTGGTAGGGTAGTCTGCCCATTGAAGTTCATTTTCACTGTATTCTTTGATTGCTTCTATATCTACACCTTCAATTCTCAATTTATTTGTTCTACCCTTTACCAGTACGGTTTACCCGTTTATGAACACGGCCACAGGTTTAATTCGATAATTGGTTCGTATTGAAGCTATTAAAAAAGTATCTTCTGTTCTGCCACAAAAGTTGATCTAATATTGATTTGTATGATAAATATAAGTACACTTGCCATGTTTTTTTCCTAAAAAATAGGACAAATCACACAGTTTGGAAATGGCCAGTTATGTTTCGGTCAGTTCGGAAACAGGAGTTTGGAAATGGCCAGTTTGGAAACGGGATAGTCGCTATGAACAGGACCACAGGTTTGCCAAATTTTTTCTTGCTCCTCGATTTGCTGCTATCAACACTGAAAATGACATTCGTAATGAAATATAAACAATTCGCTACATCTATGAACCCGGTCGTTCTATGAATCATGAATTGATGCCTGCATTTTGTTTATTATAATGTGAATCATTACATTCATAATTCTTGTCGGTGAATTGAAACAACTTATAACTCAAATTGCAACTTTGGTCGGAAACAGTATTGTTATTGAAAGTCGTCTCTTAACAGAGAAACATAAATATATAAGCATTGCGTTCTTTTAAAGAATGCAATGTGTTTTACACTAACGGATCATAATATATCTTTTAAAGTTTCATGATACTACAATGAACCAGGCGCCAAGCATTGCTCATTTGAAAAAATCGTTGTTTTTTTGTTTTTTTATATTTAAAAGTTATTTAGTTGGAAAAAAAAGAGCAGACGGTGTGTTTCTCAAACTAAATTGAAATGTTGCAACCAAAATCAAAAATGAAAGAAAATATCATCATGATTTTGCACAGTAAAACATTGCAATATTTGTTCTCAGTGTTCATATTCAAAAATGGTTGTGCATGAATAAAGCCATGAGCAAGCAAGGGCATTTGATCCTTTAACAACCTTCGTTTCGATTTACACAGCGAGATTCTCGATTGTCGATTTGAATACAGTACATTACAAAAACTTCTACAAGAGTTAATTAGTTTTTTACAAAACCTCGGATGATTATTAATATGTAGTAGCCCGTCTGGAAATACTACAGATACATGAAATACATTGGTTTTTTAGATACTTGCGGTTACATATCTTCAAGTACTGTACGTCTTTTTAGTATTGTAACGATCACTCGTTAAGTTCAATGGTTTTTATATGCTCCAATATATTCTTTATATCATGTGCGTTTTCACAGCTAAAAATTATAAGTAAAATAACTTATGAATAGCTTACAATAAAATTCTGTCAATGTCATCAAGAATATGTCTATAAAGGGTTCGTTTTCCCCCGGGGTTGCTTCCAATTATTTCTTTCCTCTCATTAGTATATTTTAATCCATTATTATTTTATGAAGTTGCGCCAACTTGGACCTCAAAAACGAGCTCCATATCATTTTTGGAAACCCTCATGATTAGAAAGTTTATTGTCATCCGAAACACGCTACGATTCCGTTTTTAGAACATTTCAATTCAACTCCAATTCACTCTATTCTATAAAGTATGTTGTTCATTAATTAATCTAGCAGGTCTATCGTTAGGGTGCAGGATTGCACTCCCCTCTACGGGGGGATTCCGAAAAGGAATGGGGGAGTGCAGTATTGAAGTTTAAAAAAGGCCGGGATCTGGGTCACCGGAGGAATTCGGGCGTCGTGTTATTCGAATTTCACCTTGTTCGATTATTTTGGGTAAAAACTTAAATTGCAGAAGTAGTGACAAAACCACGCTTTGCCTGACTAAATTGATCAAAAACTTGAACTTTTAATACTAATTCAATGAGAAACAAACGCTCAAAAACGAAAATTAAGCATTTTTTTTCATTTTATGTTGATTTCTATACATAATTAACAGGGAGAATGCATACCGACGATCATTACCCTCGAGCGCCCTATGGAGTCGTTAGGAAAGGCGACATGTCCACCTTCTCTATCCAAACAGTTGAACTCTAATTTCATGGTGTTTTGGAGTATTAGCAGAAATCATAATTATACCCTAGTTTGACCCTCATGCCACTTTTGATCGCTGCTACTCTCAATTTGCTGTACTATTTTGTTTTCACTAGCAGGGTCAGATGGCAGATTGTCTTGTAGCAAGGGAAAAATTGTGGAAAAAATCTAGCTCCACATGTTGTTGCTTCAACAGTTGACCCACATAATTACTTCTTTATTATTTTTATTTTTTCCCAAAATGTTGCATTTTTTTATTTTTTTATTTTTTTATTTTTTTTTAAAGTGTCGTCCTACAGAACAGTTTTTGATACCGCAAAAAAGCAAACAACTATAGTTTTCTGCACCTTTTCTGGATTTAGTCACTGGTTCTTATATATTAGGAAAAATATCGTAATAATCTTAAAGTTGCCTAGAAAACTCAAAACTCGCATTTTGTAATTGATATCTATTGAAGACAATGAACAACACAAACATAAGTAACACAAAAATAAATCCTTGGTAGGCTGGTGCTGTTATGCTTCGATTTTATCGTGAATGTTTTATTAACACTGAATCTTTGTTTGCATCTTTTGCCATGACGTGTTCCGAAGATGTTATAAAGTTATGGTTCGATGATTTTATTAGCGTTCGCTTCAGAGTTTTGTGTTTCAAAAGGATTTTCGAGAAAAAGTTGGTATAGATCAGAGTGTCGAATAAATGAGTAAATGAAAAACAAGAACTTTTGTCACTTAAGGTAAACAAGAAAACTATCGTATTGCAGATCAAAAAAGGATAGTTTTATCTACACTGTGAGTGTCATGTATCCAAAATGAGTACGAATATAATTTATTAATATCTGGCTTCTCAATTATTTTGCTCTCTCGTTTGTTAACATCATGCTGTAGTTGCAGAAATTATTGCAGGTTTGCAGATTACAATACAGCAGTCTTTTTGTTTGCCTTCAATAAAAACAGATAAAATTAAGATAGTCACAAACAGGATATAGCGACAACTTTTCTTTGCGTGTATTTAAGTTAGGCTTATGATTCATTCTTTCATTCACCGTTCCGTTTAAAACTTTTTCTTTCTCTCTATGATGAATTTTTTTACCAAAATCAAACGAGACCTAATTTATCTGTCCCGCCTGAACTGGATAGCCAGTTGAAAATAACATGGTCCCACACAACGTTATCCAAAAACAGCTGCACTGATTTAGTCATGCAGCAAACTTTACAGAACATTTCCTAGTGACATCTTCTCAAAACCTTTGTTTTTCACAGTTTTGTTCTTTTGTGTTTGATTTTTATTGACGGTCATACAAAACGAATGCTTCATTTTTAGGTAATATTTAAACTTGCTCCTGTGATGCGGCCTCCACTGCTGTTTCTGCTATTTGGTTCCATTGTATCCAAACCCAATGACAAACCCGATGGTAAGATCATTATTGCATATTATTAGTAAGTGTTTTTTAGTTAAACAGGATGTAAAAACCTATGTGAAACGTGTTGGCGACCTACAAAAACACGGTATCGATGTACTAGAGGCTCTAACGAAGGTATCTGAAAGCTCCAAGCAGTTACTAAAACTCGGAGGCCCCGTATCTGGATTGGTTGCACTGCTCATCGACACCACGGTTGCGGTTAGTTTTAAAATGTTCAGTGGATCCCAATTATCCATAACTTTAAAAGATTAATAACGAACTCTTAGCTAACTTCCTATAAAATCAAGTATTCTAGCTATTTCCTTTGATCAAGAAAATTTTAATACGTTTGCAGCTAATACTGTCGCAAAAAAACAAAAGTGAAAAAAATTGCACAACTAAAAGCTTAAATTCTGGGGTAATTCATTAGCTACGTTTTTCGAAGAACATGTTTAAACAATGAAAATGGGAAAAACTATTTTGCCTACCTTGTTTTCGCACAGTTCATTTTTACAAAATTTATAACTTTCAGCCTGACTCCGATGAACGAAAAGCTATCGACATGCTCCACTCTGCTATGACTAAGGAGTTTAGATGTAAGTGGAATTAGTTTAACTTTGACATACAGCGCAGCAGAATTTTGTGTGCTTTTAATAAGATGGACCCGAAATATTGCAATTATCCGAAAACCCGTATAACATTGTGTTTGTGAAAATACTCTCACTAATGCTGCTTACGCGAAAAACAGTCTGTTTGTCTGATGGTGACATTTAATGAACCAAATTAGCCTTAGTGTTATTCATTGTATTATTTAGTAATGGGAATCGAGACTATAAGACTACAACGAGAAATTCTCCATCAGGAGTTCTCGACTAAGTATAGAGATGTGAGTTCTACTTTTCTAGAACTTAGAAAACACATTTTTGAACCTCAAATTTGGAAAAACTATATTGCCTGTGACACTAATTAGTAACCTCATTTTACGTAAAAATCTGTACTGCAAAACCTGTACTCATACTGCAAAAACTTCGTTATTATCTTTCAGTAGCAAACAAAATAAATGTGTGCGTGCTGAAGTGGAAAAAAATATAACCGCTGAAACGCATAAAGAAACTTTTTGAACATCATAATCTTAGCACTTTTTAGGAAGTATCTTTGAAATTGACCAATCTATACAATCTGTTCGCTTCGGTCACGGACGTTTCTGGTCCAGACCCGAAAGAAAAGTTGTATTTCGTGGATAGATGTCTCAAGGAGACCGGCCCTCGTGAAATCCTTACAGTAGGCTAAAACAGATAGTTTCAAATAGAATTGTAGACTCATTAGCAAAATTATCACTGTTTTAAAAATAATAAAAGAACGTAAAATAACAATACATTTTTGTTAGAGCATACATTACAAACCCTTATTCGCAAAAAGCAGTAGGGGGAACTCTTTGAGTAATTCGAAATTTGTGCGGCAAAAACAGAAAGTTAGCCAAAGGATTGTTTTCAGTTCATTGAAACTGTGTTCGTTTCGGAATGTCCGGTACCGAAGCAAACCCGGACTGAGTCCTTCATTATGGCGTCAGAAGCGTTCGATTTGCTAGAATCTCGAGTTGAAGGTATAACATCTTTGAACTCTAAAATATATACTACTTTTCAGAAAAGTATCTAGAACAGTTGTCTCCTACATATTACGAGGACAAATCTAGTAGGTTTTTTTAAATAACTTGAAAGGACTGTCATTAACAAAAACAAAACTATTCTTGTTAAACAAACTATCTTTTACTCATTACTGAAGGATTCAACTTTCGTGAAAAACATTCTTGATCACGATAGGTGGAGCCGATTTTTTAAACTGTTTTGGCTTATAACGGATGAATACGACCTTATATTCAAATATTTCTATTAACTATTTAATGTTGCAGTTGTGATACAAATGGTGAAAGCCGTTCCCCTCCCGAAGCAGAAGAAACTTCTGACCAAGATTACAAACGGTAGGCCGTGCACTGTTGTACTAGACCAATTTCTTGTTTAGCTTCAGCATTGGACCACTTGGATTTGGAGCAACTAGTGAATGGTAAGTTGGGCAGTTTTTAAATTTAAAAAATTCAAGTTTAAATTATTTCAAAAGCAGCAGAATGTTATGCAAACATCCCAATATTCATTCATAACATGCTATTCACAACACGTACTTCAAGAAACTTTATTAAAAGAACTGAATACCCATCTTTTCAGAAATCGCATCTGACAAGGATTTACGGAGAATGATGGTTATGGGACCAAAGTAAGGGATAACCATATTAGAATTGATTGTATTACTGTGAATAACCCATAGTTTCATTTTGCAGGTGCGCCTTGGAAATTATAGCTGATCACAATCACCATATCAACAAGTACATTTTTTCAGAAGTGCTGCGTTTAACTATTGATCTGGTCAAATTGGTAAGTGGTCTCATCTAAGAGAAATCGACGGCTACTTTTCAGGAGATTATGATCACGGCATGCGCAAATGTTAGTACAAATGGAGATGCCGACAAAATGAACACATGGATTAACCTGGCTGGAACTAAAATAGAAAATATTGGAAAGAACGTGGTGAAATGGGTGTTAAAAACTCAGGTACGCTATAGTTTGTTATTAAATGCAATACTATCATGTAATCATTTTATTTGCTTTCTATGAAAAGTTTTATTTAAATAATGTGAAAAAATTGTTTTGTATAGCAGCCTAATTAAATCAAACAAATTATTAATTTAGGAGATTGATTTCCCTAAAGTCGGAATTTCCGCCGCCAAGGAAGCCATAGGCTTCGACGATGTTCCCATCAATAAATTCAACAGCACCGCAAAGGACATCAAGAAAGCGTTTGAAATACGCGGACCAGAACAGTTAGTATTTTCATTTTTTTTGTTGATAGTATTGATCGAATATTTTAGGTTTGGATATCAAGTGGTTGTCGCCAAGACAGAATACCCGGGAATGTGGTGGGCCTACTCTGCCGTTAACACCAACAACTACGTTATGTTTTCACACATGAGTGAGTATCATCATTTTTTTATAGTGGTAACAAGTTCAACGTTACTCATATGCAACGCAACGTACACAATATAGTCAAGGAATAATAATTATTGGTGCTTCTTTTCTCCAATTTTACCTATATTTAATCTAAAGAGCTGTGAAGTTTAACTTCTGTATATTGTCGCTTACTTATATTAATTTGAGCAGTTTTCTATTCAGCAAAAAGTCAGCATACTTACAACAAATTATCTTCAGATTTGGATGTTCATATATTTGTGTATGAAGAAGATGGTGCGGAAGAGCGAGCTGCAAATGCAGCTCGGTGGTTCGAAAAGAAACAGCAACCGTTTCACGACTATATTTAGTGGGTTCTTGCAAATGATATAGTTTCATAAAAATTTTGCTTAATTTATCACAAGCAAAAAAAATTGAGAAATTTGAATCCGCAACTTGCATTCCTTGACATTCTACTTTAGCGACCTCGTACCAAACAAACCTAGAGCGGACAATGTACTCACTTATCTGCAAATGGACTGTGGTCCATTGGTAATGCCTTGGAACTACAGATCTATGCTACTACTCCGAAATCAAGCGTACTGGGCCACAAACGTGCATATCCAAGTCGGTGAAGCCTTCGATGATGAAGTGGTTGAAGTTGGGGCCAGTAAAATGACCGTACTGAATGATCCTTGGTTGGAATTAGCCGATGAAGTGAAACTGTTTTTCCTTCTCTAATTCTTAGTATTTACTCAACAATGCTGCTGTTTAACATTAGTTTTTTCTCTCTTTTCATCCTAATGAAATCCAGTTACTTCATTGCACATGATCAGTTTTCTGCTAATTTTTTTTCGGAATACATCAGAAAAATGAATCCCATGTTGCAAATTGTATTTCTTATTAAGGATGGTTAATGAATATGTATTTTAGCAATAGTGTTTTGAAAGTTCACCGGAACGAAAATTTAAGGGAAGCTCGTTCATGGTTGGGAATTTTCAATAGGTGAAGCAAGCCCAAATTTGCACCTGGGGTTAGATAAACAACTTCTAATGTTTCCATGTTCCGTTTATATTTATGATTTAGAGTTCCGTTTTTCGGACTAAGACGTTACTATGTCGGAAAACCCGGAAATACTGGTTTTAATCATGAGCCTAACCGTGACAGGTTCTGGACAAAACTGTTTACACTTTGATCATCTCTTAGACCAGGACTTATATTTATGAATTACGATTATAACTACTTATCATACAAACTATATTGTCTATTCCATACTTTTTTAATAGTAATGACAGATATTTAATATCGTAATGTTTAGTAAAAAATAGAACTCACCGTGGATCAACGTCTTGTCAGGCTTCGCTGACGGATACAGCGGAGATGAGAGCAATAAGTGCAAGCATAAACAACATTCTGAAGAAAAACAAATTAGGAATATCGTTCGAAGGCTATCAAAAAAACCAAAACTGTCATGTTTTTCAAAAAGAATAATAATACAAAATACATTTTTCCTATCTTTAGAAGACTTCGTTGTTTAGAAATTCGAATGAAATGCAAATTTTGAGGCATTTTACTGATTTTTTGTTGGCAATCTGATTTCAAATAATATTCCCGTTTATGCTGTAAAAACCTACTTTGGAATGGTGCTGATATGTAATAATGTCCATTTGCTTCTTCTTATATACCATTTTTAGACTAGTTTTTAGACATTACTTATGCAGCTTGCAAGTTTTCTATCGTTTTTATCTTTTGCAGAACATGTTTTGTTCGCAGTTGCACATATAGGTGTGTGCTTTGCTCTTCTTTGTTTGAAAGAAACTGCAAAACGCCCGCTTAGCTATTTTATTGTGATTTTATGGATACGCTTCTGCAAACCGAATTGTTTATCTAACCGCAGGTGGTTCCTGAATTGAAAGGTCGGTGGCCATTATCCCAAACTAATTCAAAGATCATAAATCATGAAATATTGCGTGATACTTGTATTACTGGTAACTAATCGGTTTGCAAGACTGTGGTCCTGTTTTACTAAAAACTTATGTTTAGAGCTTTGTCAGTAGATGCAACGCTGTCTCAACGCATTAGCTAAATTTTTAGCATAATTTCTCTCTTTAGCGTAAATACAAGTGAACATCTCTAGTCATGTATTTTCTTTACTCAGCAGAAAACGATTAACTAAAACTTGTTTTTTGCAAAACCAATACACTACTGTTTCGATTTGCACGAATAAACAATTTTATTTACCTATTCGTGCAAAAGTAATTTACCATTTTTGAATAATAACAGCTTCCATTAAAATTGTACATTTTTGTTATTGTAATAACATAATAACATAAAATATCAACAAAAATTTACTCTAAGCTCGTTTCTTTTCATCTTCACTATTCTTCAGTGAAGCAAAGGTACTGACAACCCGTAGTACTAACTTCGAAACTAAAAATACGAGTAAAACTACGAAAATAACAGTAATAACAGCCAAATCAATGTTAAAATAAGTAACAAAGACATGTGTCTTCCTGCTGGATTGAGACTAGGTCCCTTGGTTTTGGCTACGTAATAGGCCATTTCAATATGTCGGACAAGTTTCTCTTGTGGGGTGAATGGTCTGATCTTGAGAAGGTGTTGCACTCGTTTTACACCGTCCAG
The DNA here is from genome assembly GCA_034691345.1 of Phasmarhabditis papillosa. NCBI lineage: Eukaryota > Metazoa > Nematoda > Chromadorea > Rhabditida > Rhabditidae > Pellioditis > Pellioditis papillosa. Next base: position 14,059 of record JAQGAV010001876.1, read on the forward strand.
GTAGCTGAAAAGATAATTCAGATATATTTAGGATATTCTATAGTAGTTAGAAATAACTAAGTTTCCCTAAGTGGAACATGAGGATGAACTTTTAGTTGATTTTTAGAATTCAAAAAACTTTTCTGAAGAATATATAGTACTTTGAATTAAAATATAAGCCAGTCAACAAACCTAAGATCTTCAAAGATTTTCTGAATAGCATTCTGCAGTTTGTCACCAGACATGAGATCAATCTTGTCTACGACAATGGCTATAATTCATAACCTATATAGGTTTCAGTGATTGTTGTTTGGCGAATAAAGTAGTTAACAATCTTTTGTACAAATGTTTTTGCCACTCAAAGTTTTCTGAAAACATTTCAGAGGTTTTCTTTATATCGAGTCACCTCTAAATCAAATAATAGAATAGATTCAGCAGATTTAAAAGTAATAATGGATTTTTCCCCTGTTGTGACAACTAGTTATCACCAATTTTTAATAAAATTTGAGATTTTCCATGTTTTTATGAAGATTAATGTACTCTTATTAGCTCCTTTTTGGATCTGTTATAGTACCCAAACAGGAAGGAATTCTCTGATTTTTACAATTGGCAATACGTCCGCTACATGAAAAAACTTTTTTTAAAGCTTTTTGAAACCAATTTTTAACAAACAATACGTAAACGTTACTTGTTTAGATAGATAAAACTAACCCATTCCTAATCAATCTTTCAGCCATTTTTGCATTTCTTGGCTGATCTCCAAAAATCGGCGAGCAGATAATCGGAACGACACTGGAAGCAGTCTCGTAGATACTGCCAGCACCAACATGAGTAACGAAGAGAGATATTTTGCCCGAAGCTGAAATAATATATTTTTCTGTTATTCAAAATAATCTTCTTGTAAACGGCGACCTCTCATAACTAAAACTAACTTAACAAATCCTGAGAATGTACATTCATTCATTCATTGTAGCATTATTTTTCTTGTGTGAAGATAATACATTTTCTGTCTTCTTTCAGATACCCGTATTTTAATTAACCTATTTTTTTGCAGGTACGGAAAATCTTTTGGGACAAATGGAGAATTCTATATCAAGATTCACGAGGCACTACCTCTGATGGATGTTACTCCTTTGGTAGCTATTTGGAGCACTAATCAATTCCTGGGCGAAAAAATAATCGAAAAAGATTTGACCGTTGCGTACGAAGCTTATGAGGACTTTTTTGACACCTTCCAAGCTAAAATGTTTAAAAAGTGAAATCGGTATTCTAGTAAATAATTTATTACATGCGTGTTGTGAATGCTTCATTGTTATTTTTTTCTTTCAAAGATAATACAACTGAACACGAAGAAAAACAAAGTTTCAAATGACTGATCGTTTGCAACATGGACTTGCTTCAAACACAAATCCATTGAATGCACACCAAAGTGAACAAGTTCTATCTGTACGGTGTAGGAAAGTTAATAAACATTTTTCGCCATGACGGAAACCTTCCATAGGAGGCTCAAAATTAAGATGGGGCGATAAAACGGACCACCAGTCCGGGATATACGGAACCCAAAACCACATAGCCTCAAGTTTTCGTTGGCCATTTTGCCATTCCTGAAAGTATACGTATACAACTGAAACTATAAAACAGTACAGTTAATAAGTTGTACGATGAACTTATTTGATAAATTCACAGGGGTTAACAAATTTTAGTCTGAATAAATACTTATGAAACAGACGGGATTCATTTTTAAACGGAGCTATAAAACGTACCTTGAGCCACTGAATGACTATATCTGGGTTCATATTAGCAAGTCTTAATTTGAGGCTACAATCTAAATGTTATATTTTGGTAAATTGAGTGATTGAGAAAATTATTATTGCAATAGTTAAATGTCGATAAACATTATCTTATATGAAAGTTTAATTCTTTTTGAAGTAACTGCCTCCCCACAATGCGGTACTTAGCTCCAAATATTATTGAACCAGTCTTTTATAACATCATTAAAAAGTATTCTTAAAAAGTTTCCACTTCAAAATCCCTTTATCATCGTACTTAATTATTGAACAAACCTTGCAGCTTATTCATGAAATCAGTATTTATTTTACTAAGAGATGTTGGTGGTCCATGTTCGTGCCTTAAACTAGCACAAAAGGTATGTCCAATGCTAAAGCTACGTATTCTATGAAAACACTGCAGTTCACAACAAATATTATAAAGAACTTGAGCGGCCATTTCTGATTTATTGTTCAAATGATCCTGAAAAGATTAAAGTTAATGTCTTAAATTAATTGAGTCAGTTTTGAACAGGATTGAAGCAGTCGTTTGACCATTATTGTTAGTTAATATTTGAACTTAGTTTTTAAGTGTTTCGGCAAATTAAATTTTCTGCCAACCTCCAGTAAAATATTGATTTCTTGGGCCGTTTTAAACAGTGGACTACATATTTTGTTGATGGCTTCCTTATAAGATGGTATATATTTAAGTCGATAACGCCAATCTAACATATCGCCGCCACAGTAAACAACTGAAACAATTATAGTTATTAAGTGTTATTGCAATTTTCGTGTTCTTCTATCAACTACACAAAAAGTACGGATGGAGTACCCAAATCAATAATTCCGGAATCGTGGAAGAATAATTCCGGAAGCATTTGAAACTATGAAATTTAAGAAAAACTTTGAACGCAATTTGTAAAAGAATGTATTACTATGAAAAATTGAAGAATTCTGCTTTACTACTTACAGTTCCCCGGTCCTTATATTAGTCGAAATTGCATTTCGGAATTTCGGAATTTTGCCATATCTTCATGAATCCGGAATTCTGGACAACCCTTTTGATACTGCATGATATTACCTGCATTATTAGTCTTCTTTATAGCAACTAGTCTAAAAGACGCATGTTTGGTGATTCTATATTTATAGATAGTACGGTCACAACCTCTATCCATGAATACTATAAGGGTAGACGCATAATTGAGATATCCTTGAGACTGGAATAGATCAGATTAATACAAAATGTAATGTTGAACAGGATTTATCTTTGCATAGAACCCAAAAGTAGATTATTTATAAATACAGTTGCATTCAAAAGTAAAGAGGCCGTGTAAAGAAATTCACTGGCGGTGTTGTTGTATCTGTGCTGCATTGTGATTGGTGGATTTAACTTTGAGGAAGCCGAGAGCGAAAAATGCGTGAAAGTAAAATGAATAAAATACGCAAAAAAGCACGCAAAACCACGGCCTCTTTTATTTTTAATCCGACTATAGGAATGAAACCAAGTAAATTGAGTTTGTTTTTAATGTTTTTTAATCAGTACTCACCACTTTCCAAGCGTCCCAATTTGGATGTAACTTTTGTTGTATTGTTATTTTAAGGGGATGTGATCGAGGCTGGTCCATTATTATAGTCTATAACAAACAATAGACTGCAGAGAGCGGTGGTATAGAAATGCTACCGCAACTACGTATTCGACCTTTTCTTGTTATGATACAAAAGAAAACCGGTACAATACTATTTTTTTTGTTATGGACTATAATTAAAATAAACTGCAATTAACAATATTAATATCTATTCAATTCAAATAAATTACAATATAAATTGGTAGTTGTTATACGGTTATGAATACTTAGTTGGGGGTGGGTGTGACCCATGATTGACCTAAAGAAGCGTCACCACTTATAATTACGGCTATGCCGCGCTTTTCAGTATTTTCTGAATATAGTATACATATAAGTGGATGAAATGGTGAATTGTTATACTTATATTTAAATAATTGAATTGAACAAATAGGACAGGACAAATTATAACTGTAGAAACCTAATGTAAATTGTACAATGAATTGAGGTGTATTTGTGTTCTATGTGCAATGGCATATTTTTGAAATTTATTATACGTGATATTTCCCGCCATCGAGTAATTTGTGATGTTTCTTACTGTTTTACAATACTCCTTGTCTTTTCTAGAGAATTTAAACGATATTTATTCCTGACAAATTGATTTTTAAAAAGTGTTTCCGTTAGAGATTCCTCTATGAAGAGTTTAGGAAAGCCGTTATCTACAAATTGAGATTTAAGCTGAATAATCTTGTCCTGGAAATCTTCAAGAAACGTACATCATCTAAAGAATCTAAGAAGTTCACCTTTTATGGTGTTTAAAAAAAAGTGTTTATTGACCTGTAATCCCACGTATCACACAAATAATTGGAGATTTCTTAGGCGCAGGGTTGCGGCACATCTTTGCGGAATCTTCTGAGCAGAGACGGCTCCTTTCTAACATTCAGTCTTCGGGTGCACGAAACATGGGAGAAATAAGCTGC
>JAQGAV010001877.1:0-18345 GCA_034691345.1 Phasmarhabditis papillosa
TCGTAATACCGCGCTGGAAACCTAGGCTTTGAGATAGACTATATTTGGCCTATATTTTACCTAGACTGTACGCGTCGTTTACTGTAAACTGTTTACAGTAAAGGTGCCGCAGATTTTTCGAATTTCTTGTTATAATAAGTGAAATTGCAGTTTTGAACGGGAATGTATAGAAAACTACAAACGGCGGTTACCTATTAAAACTGAATATACCTACTTTTAAAAATAACGGGCTTGGCTGGCCAATATTCAATCTTCTTTTGTAGCACGGCGATTTATCATGCCGTCGTGCTAGTGGGACTTTTCTTACACCCTAGCACAAAAACTAAAAAAAAGATTTCATATTTCTCAGCATTTTTTGCCAAGAAAAGAGATAAAAAACGTATAAGAAAAAATATTCAGTTGCATCCTGGATTCTAGATGAATTGATTTGTTTTCAGATGGACCATATTCAACCAGCCTATTTTCGCTTCTTTATGGAATTTACAATTGTAGTTCGTCGCAAATGTGATTACTTATATGTCTGTTTCAACTCAGAAAATGAACGAGACTTATGGTACACAGATTTGGAAAAGGTTTGTTGCGCACAATAGCATAATATTTCGGCCTCGGCCTTTTCGCACCCTTGCTCTAAACGCAGACCAGCAGATATCCGAGCCTTCTTGTGCCGTTTCAACCTTTTCCTCCTGTAATGTGGCCCTTGTATTTCCCTTTTAGCTCTACCATCCGCATCTGAGCACTATTTTTGGAACTTCTCAGCCACTAGGATGGAGTACGACAAAAGGCTGCAGTCTTTTTTATCACTACCAAGTACCTAAGATAGCAAAAGAGGTGAGTAGTATCACTCACCGGTGGAAGGCTGACCGGCCCTTTCTCAACGGTTGTTAGACTTTACGGACTGGTCAGGCAATCGTCCCTAAAACCAATGTCATGATAAACAATCTCTAAAGTTTTTGTTTCCGTAACGGCTGTATCTTGTAAATAATGCAAAATCATAATTACAAAATCAAATTGCTACTGGTTTGTTTTGAAATTTATTGATTTAAGAGGGTAAATTCTGGATGCCTAAACCTAATTTGTATAGGTTCCTTGAGAAAGGAAATGACGTTGTTTAACAAATGTTTATTTATATTACGAATATAATGTTACAAATTTCAACTGATCTGGTAATACTAATTCACGACTCAAGGCAGAGCTACCTCGAAGAAATAACTTCAACACGTTAGTATAGTCTGATGCAAGAGGAATAATGGACTGGTACTTGCGTATTAGCCATTTTTTTTGCGAGGTTCTTTTTTAACACTCCATTATTACCCTCGGATCTTACTATATTTTGTTATGGGCGTTAGGGACGGTTATAGGCTAAAGTCCGGGACCCTTTCTCAACCTTGCATACCATGGTATTAGTCAAGCTCGCTTTTCCAAAATTCGATTTTAGAAGTCAACCCGCAGCCGTGATTTGTCTCCAGATGCTTGGACGCATGTGAAACGGCCTGAGGTGGTAAGTGGTAATGGTTTGGTCTGTCAGCAGATTCGGGGTGGGTCCGCAAGGATCGGTTCGTGAGTTTTCGAAAGCTCTATCGTTCGAGCCTGGATGTTCACAATTCCCTGACAAAGTTTTGGCAGAGTGAACCTCTCAGCTAGGGAATACACAGCCCGTCTTGGGGTGAGCCTGATGAAGCTTCCTAATAGGCCAAAACGTGAACTCTGATTGATCACAATACGCAATAATTGGCCCTGCCGAGCCGGAGAGGTGAAAAATTACCAGACTGACGGGTTAACACCAGTCCGCCCCGTTGCTGTATCATGGATTAGTTTTACTCCAGGAGCATACATTTTCCAGAAAGAAGTGAGAGTGAAATCTGTCTTTGTTCCTGGACGATTTGCTTCTGTCAGCTCTGGTGTCGATGGGATTGTTTGGATGTTGAATGAGGTGGGGTTCCAAAACAATAATCCTGAGCAGCCTTCGTTAGTACATGAGCATGCCTAACAAAATGTAGTAATGTTAATGAATATATAGTCATTCACCTATTTTTCTTGAAAGCGATAAGTCCTTCGGTTATTGCCGGGCCCGGGCCCCGATCGGGCCTTTCACAAAAATATCATAACAATTTTTGTGATTTTTCACAATTTTTCACCAAAATTTTATAAAAATCTCAACAAAACAAAAATACAAAAATTTATCAGAAATGACTATACACTATACACGCCGGCCCGAAGCCCAACAGATCTCGGGCATCTCGTGAGAGGTCTGCCAACACTGCTCCTAAGTTTGAAAAGTGAATAAAAATGCTGTTCCATTATTTCTGGTATAGCAACTAACTATAAGTTCTCTTCAGACTGGAGATGCATACTGTATAGAACGTGAATGGAAACCTCTAGAAGTACACTCTTACAGTAATATTCAAGAAGATTCTATAGTTGAAGAGGTATGTAAACTCACTATTTTGATAATACGTTTAATAACATGCTCTACAAAAAGCTAAAGCTAGTTTTAAATTCAGTTGTTGAGCAGTTGCCGTATCCACGAAATCAGCTGGGTATACCCTGACATACCTGTTCTGCAAAATGCTAACCTTAGGCAACCCTGAAAAGGTTCCCCGATAGGATAGACCCTGTTGTCTGAATAGTTTTTAGCCTGCGCGGGAAAAACTCCGCAACTGCTCGGGAAGATAAAAACTGCCCAGGAACCACCCGGGCGTTTCTATGCTACAGCCACTGCTGGGTTCGTGGAGACGGGTCCAGAAGAACCCAGACTACCCAGAGCATTATAAATCTACTTTCTTTTAGATAGACGAGTGGCAACGTTATCTCTTTCTGCGGGGATTTGTTCCAGTCTCCGCCGGCTGCAAAGAAACTAATGCTTGGGACACAAAATATGGGCCAGTGAAGGGAAAATACAGCAGGTAAGTTAATCTGAAAAATCAAAAATGTATAGCCTACCGTGTTTTCTGCTTTTTCATGTGACAAAGGTGGATATTGAGCAACATTTGAAAGAAAAAGTGTAACGAATATTTTATGGGCCGTTGACATATTAAAACGGCACCCTTACTTTTGAACTTGACCTTAATGCTCTCAAAAAAGTAAAACAAGAATCGGCTTGGTTACCGATTAATAAACTCCTTTGGAGCTACCTGTATGCACCAAGTTATAGACTTTCTGGTAAATCTTGGAGCTGGTTGGATTCCGAATGGCAACTAAAAACCGAAGATGATGAAGGCTGGACTTACTTTGTGAAACCCGGAGATGCACCCGTAGATCAGAAGAAAGTAATGAGTTAAAAGTTCAATCCCAGGACGGAACAAGTTTTCCGTTTGCATGGAATGTGTTTTTTAATTTCTGAAGCCGTTTCTTTTTGGTTTTTATATGCTCCGTCTAAGATCCGTAAACTAACAAATACATTTTAGGGCAAATTTCGTATGCGAACGTGGATTCGACGAGCGAAATTTTCGTTGAAAGGACCTTTTATACGAATTCAAGCACCTTCTTTGAAGGAAGTTCAAGTACAGAAACAAAAAGCCGACAGAGTGAGTATTTTTTACCAGACTATTTTATATTCTACTTATTATTGCATGTTTGAGTCTTATAAAACTGTTTTTTTAAATTCGGGCACCATTGTGCCTGCGTCTCTCACGGCTTGCCCGTTCTCTCGCTCGCTGTCATTTCCCATCCGAGATACGCCGCAGTCAGAAGTGTGTCTATATAAACAGCTCGTTCAATTTAATGAATGGCTGTGATGTCCAATAAACCAAATATTTGTATCGAATTTCGATAGTGAGATAATTCGCCAAAATGCTGAAGCCAACATTTTGGCAGATCAGATAACATAGCTAACAATATATTTTTATATTAAAATACAATTCAATTAATATAAGAAAACACTTCACAGATACTTGTGTGGGCAGTGACCACTAGAGGCGAAATACTTTTGCGTCAAGGAGTTTCTAAGGAAAAACCAGATGGAACTATTTGGAAACAGGTATGCTTTAAGATGAAGTGTTATATATTTTTAAGCAATTCAATAATAAAACGCCAATGCCCTATAAGAATGGCATTTGAACGCTAATCGTTTACTAACGTAAAGTTATCGAAAATTGCATATCTTTTAATTTTTTTTAGGTATATACGGATTCCCCGGTTAATCGAATTCATGTCGAGTCACCTACTAGAGTCTGGTTAGTTAGTGAAGCGGGAAGACTGCTCTACCGACAATGCGATGATCAGGCGGATATGGAATGTGTTGGTGAGCTAGAAAGTTAAAAAATAATGTAGTTTTAAGCAAAAGGAATGAAAATGTAAAAGAAAAAAGCTTTAGCTAATCTAAATCAGTAAACTTGAAGCTATGCCTAAAATTCTGTTCAAACTGGATAAATATGTTTCATAAGACTAAAAGTTGAATGATAAAGCAACCAACAAGTCCTTAATACTCTTTAAACTTAAGGGTATTCTCACAAATATACTTAACGGAGGGATTGCTTGCAGGGCTATAAGGTCGGGCTGCAATTATTTTAAAATGTCTCCAAATTTGTAACTTTGCCTCAAAAAGTGACTCAGGGTCCAACCGGACCGGGCCGGCATTGCTCCACCCCGTCAAAATCTCGGCCCGGCCTTTTAACTGCGCAGCAAAGCAATTCAATTTTGCAAAGGAGCGCGAATACTTATTGTTAGGAAAATAGACTTAAAACCCACACGATCGGCGCTCCAGCGCACATTCACAGTCCTCAAAATAATTCCGTTGACTACATCAATTAGAAACCGGGTAACTAAAATGAATTCATAGTACTATTTTACTGAGACTGAGTATTCTTTAGACTGGTACGAATACTCTCTACCGAAGATGGAATGTATTAATATGAAAAAGATCAACGGACTATTTGTTCGAAATGAATGTATATGGCTCTCGGACGAGTCAGCCCTAGCAGTGACCAAAATTGGCACGACAACGGCTCATTCTATCGGATTGGATGCTTCGGTTAAACTGGTGGATATCGATTCACAAGGTATGTTATAAAAAAAGTTGTTGTTTCCTGTAATCGCAAATATCACACAATAACAGTAGATTTCTTCGGCGCCCTTTCATTCCGGAATCTTCTGAGAATAGACGGTTTCTTTCTAACATTCAGTCTTCGGGTGCACGAAACATGCGATAAATAAGCTGCTAGTTTCTCTAACCTTCTGCAGCTACGGGTAGTTGGGCCCACAGCCTCAAATCTTCACGGATTCAGAGACCGCTACTCTAACCACTAGGCTAAAGCACCCATATCCCCACAGGGCATGTGCCGAACGAAAAAAACAAGTTTAATGGACTATTTTTCCGAACTTCTTGATTCACCCTGTTTCTAAGTTAGATTCCCAACTTATATTAACTTTTCAATTAAAATTCTGGAATCCTAATCGTACACGATTAGGCCTGCTATAATCGCATTCAAAAGTGAAGAGGCCGTGTAAAAAATGTCAAGGCCTATTTCGCCAAACCTTTTCCTCAAAAGTTTGTTAAATACGCAACTTTCTCATAAAAATAAGAAGATACAGCCTCTTCACTCGTGAACACTACAATACTGAATTCATATTTACAGGTCGTGTCTACTGGTGCAACCACGAATGCGTCAAGCGTCTTGACTCTTTTTCGGTGCTTCAATCCCGTAATAGGAATAAGGCTGGAACCATCTGCACGCAGGCTCAAACTACCGAGCTGCTAACGGGACACTGCAGTAGCTTCTCCATTAATAGTTAAGGATTACAAGATATAGTGTTAACTTAAAGTATATTATTTATATAGTATTGCCATACCTTTACAACTTGCAACATACCTAAAAACTTTTTTCTCTGCGTAACTAATTGTAAGGCATGCATACTTATTCTTCTACAACCTAAACTGGTAGCGCAGTGTCTAGTCGGATTCGGTGGTATAAAAAGTTAAGATCTTTTAGAAAAAGACCAGTTCAGAATTGGACCCGACCTTAGAAATTACAACTTTATGTATAGAAATCCTTAGACTTCTTTATTTACCTTATGTGATTCCTTTCATATCTTTGAAACTTTATAAACATACCAAATATGTACAAATTTGTTTCTATTCTTCTTCTTACCATGTACTTTAGTCAATATTCCACTGATACGAGTTCTGTCAGATATATATGTATTGATCAATCTAATTCATGACTTAAATTATGTGCTTTATTGTGAACGAGTAATAAACTACTACTTTAATGATATAGTTTCTTCTTGCCCAAGTCTTCTCCATCTACGGCAAGACGAACCTACAGCCTCAGATCCTCACGGATTCGGAGACCGCTCTATCCACTAGTCTAAAGCACCCATTCGGTATCAGAGGAAAAATGTAATCAAAACTTATGGTCTTTCCATCTGGGATTCTTTATTCACGGAAACTGCCGCCGAGATTCTCACGATGTGCAATTCCCCGAGCTCAGCACCTTCCTCGACCACTTTAATAATTAGAAACCATTTATTAATGAACATCAAGTTTATATTTCTAGTAGGTCCATCTTAATTTCTGAGCCATTGGCTAAGGTGTTTCCAACTTTGTGACTGCATTATCCTGAAAGTAGACATCATTTTTTCTCATGTTGGGGTAATCACTAACCGGTCCTCTTTCGAAAACAGCTGCCTCAATGGCAGCTTCAAGAAGGGTCTGATTGGTTCCGACTTTAAAACCTTCTTGAACTCCAAAAAGTTTCAAACGATAGATAAAGTACTCCAGAAGGTACATGTCTCCCCGTATATGTAGTGATAGGAAATGGGATAATCTGCAAAATGGTTTCTTGAAATTAAATTATCAAGGAAGATCACGAGCAGCAAGTAGTAATGTTTGACCCGCACAGGCCGAATAGCCTACGAATCCGGTCCGTGGCCCGGCACGGCTCGGCTCGATACAGCTCAACACCCCGATAACTCTGTGAATGCAGTAAGAACATAGTTTAAGGAGGTTTTCTACTAAATTAATAACATTGAATCAACTTGAAAAGTTAGAAGATGATAAAGGATACCTGAACAACATGAAGATCCACTCTCTACTGGATAGTATGTGTGATTATAAAACCAATCTCTTGGTTCGGGTCCAAGAAGGTACTCGGGATGAAAGGGTAAAAACCTGAAAAATTGTAATATTAAAGCGTTTTCGTTTTGAAATTTGCACTAACTAAGTGTTGTTTAATAATAAAGAAGCCGTGTCTTCCTCTTCTTTTGCCTATTTACATACTTTGAAGGGAAAAATCCTATTGGATGAACCTTTAAATTTTTGCCTTGCATCTTTACTATAACTGTAATTTCTCCAAATCCCGTGTAAGTAGCTATTGGAATATTCTGTAACTTAACTCACCTATGCCTTCCCTTAGAATCCCTAGAGTCACCGGCTTTTACTCCTATCTTCTCCAGACACTGACCCATCTTCAGATCTTCATACCATGTGTTTTCTACACTACATTTGGTGGGATCCGATAGGCCTTCACGAACAAATCTAGATTAGTTTATAGTAGAATTCAATACTAACACCGGCATGTAAAAATATGGGTTGCGGTGCAAAAAAGTATGGGGCAAAAAAATAATTTATCTTCTGAGAGATGCGAAGTGACTGCAAAGTTTCTCTATAGGTTTCCTGCCGGAAGAATAACATGCAGTGTTACATGGTAAACGAAAATACCATCCGAATCAGAATTCTGTTAACTGTCAACATGAAAACCTAGATAACCTGCTGAGTGCTGCTCTGCTAAGAACGTATCCGGCTCCACCACTCATGTATCCTTGTTTTACAAAAGGAGCGAACTTCATTCCGAAATAGAGAGGATCGTTAGGAGAATGAGGTAGTAACATGAACCTAGAAACTACAAAAGTGTGTGTTGATTTAATCTTTCATTAGTTCTATTGATCCATTTCACCTAAGCTTGCTTCTCTACCAAGAACTAGGTTTCCAGTACAGTATCCTGGAGAGACGCGGCGTAAAATGCGACTGAAACTGTTTTTGAAGGAGAATCGCACAACACATCTGCTCTACATTCATTTTTATACAACTTCGCTTCTCCACAGGCTGGTAACCTAGCTCTGATACATCCTGCTATAGTCTGATTCAAGAGGAATAATGAAGTGACACTTGCGTATTTTCACGAAATTTTTCGTATATTTTCGGTTTTCGAATACTTTCACAGCCATTTTCAATGAGATTCTTTTTTAGCACTCCATTATTACTCTTGAATATAACTATATAGAGAAGACAAATTTTTGTTGTAGTTTATAGTCGATGGACTAATCGCTAGCAAAGGGTTTCGGTACGAACTGTAAACTATTTAGAGTTTATTAGAGTATTTAGAGCAAATATATGCTCCAATTTAAATTTATTAGACCTTTAACTGCAAGCGATTAGTCAGCCGACTATACCTCAAATTTTCCAGAATCAGAAAAGTATCATCATCGGCTTTTAGGAACCAATCGTAGTCGTCTTGGAAAATGTAACATTTAAAACTTTCAATAATGAGTTTATTTAATATATGACATATTTAACTGAAATACCGTCAAAAATTGTAAAGATAATCACTTACAATGTATTTATCATGTAGATATTTAAATGCTGCTTTGGTCTTCGGCCATAGGTAATCTCGGCCTTCACTTACGTTAGAGTCTGCTTCCGAGGACATGAAAAGGTAACTAAACAGCCGAGTACATTTGATGTTCAATAGTTCTCTCTGGGATGAATATTTTGTTGGTGAAACCTGACCAATAGTCGAAAGCAGGGTAAACTTAAGTATGGTCTGTTTCAAAACCTAGAGTGCACGCGCTGCGAGTAGTTTTCCCGCAGTGGTGTAAAATTTTGCCTTCAAACTTATCTCGCCCGAAGAGAAGGAAAGCATTTTCCAGCGACTTTTAAAGCAGAAATTTACAACACTGCGGGATAACTAATCACATCGCGTGTAGTCCAGGTTTTGAAGCAGACTATATAAGAGAAAACTTTATATATAGTCTGATTCAGGAGTTAGGTTTCCAGAGCAGGGTTTTGAGTTGAGGCGGTGCCAAATTAAAATGAATGTTCTTTAGAGGAAAAGGCTCCCAATCCACAGATTTTCCATATATTTTCATGTAACACCGCTACTCCCCAGGATACCGCACTGGAAATCTAGCTCTTGTCACAGACTATAACTCCTATTGAATGACTTACTTATTACATCTCTTCGCCCATGTTTCCTTAACATGTTTAGCTCTTGTTTGGTGGATTGTTTTCCTGTTAATTTCCAACAGAAAACTCTAACCTTGCTGAAGAGTATATCAGCGACGGTGCTGTCTTCTTCTAAAGTTCAAGATTACTAGATATTACTAATTTTGTTCGAGAGAGCTTAGAACTAAGTCACAGATTTCACTTTTAACTTCTCCTGATAGAAGTACGAAGAAAATGTTTACTCCAAATTCGAGTTGCATATCTAGTGTAATATTTTATCCGGGGTTCTCAAAATCGGCCCGACAATGAAATCGGAATTCCGGAATTCCTGAACGAATAGAGTAATCAGATGATAATGACTTCAGAATCTAGGGAATCAACAAATCCTGACATACCTTCATGGCTGTTGTTTACATTAGCTGTGGTCGCGATTGTTCCCACGAACGATGAGATTACTTTATTTTTGTCCACTATTATTGGCTCTCCGGTGGTGTTAGAAAAATCAGATAAACAACTTTCAGTCGGAAAAACAAGTTTACAGAATCGGAAGCGGTTCAGTAAAATTAACTCAGTTTTCATTAAACTCTTATTTAGCTTAGTTTATATAGTGCTACTTAGAAGTAAAGACGCGGTGCGGTCTGCGTATTTTCTATGAAAAAGTGGCCTATAATTGTTAGATGAGTTCTTAGAAGACTATTTCTATCAAAGTTTTATAGTCAGCGGCGAGAGTAATAATGTAGTGTCACGTATTTATATGATTCTTAACACCGCACCTGCAGGCAAATTGCACGCGCGTACTTGCAAAGTACAATATTAACGGAGAGTAGGCTCAGACGAGCATTGATTTATTTACACCCCATCATTACTCTTAGCACTGACTATAGCAAATGTTGATAGCAAAAGTGTTGCAAAATGGCCCTTTAATGATTTTTGAGTACTGTCTCTTACTGTGTTCAACTATATTATAGCTTAAAACATACTTCGTTCAATAGTTCCGTTTATTTATGTTTACATATTTTATTCAGTAATAACAATAGTTATTATATTATATTATTGTACAACAAAACATAGGATATGAGCATTATGTTGAAATCACTGCAGCCAAGCTTAAAGGCAGCTTGGAAGCTCTGCACGGAAGTTTGAAAGACTTGAAAATATGGAATAAACCCATAAGAAACGAGAGAATAATTAATGAATAGTCAAGGAAATTTATTTCTAGGGACACCTGGTAGGGTGGGCATTCGATATGGGTTTAAAAATAAAAAAAAGTAAAACGATACCGATTTCTGTTTACCGATGTAGCTTACCGTTTGCCCTGTACCTACTGGCTATGTACAATTAGTTTAATATAGGAATAATCTCAAAAGTTAAAACAAAATAATTTCAATCGGAGTATCCCGTGGCAAAGAAGCGAATACTGGGTAGTCGAAGCAGTCGGCAACCGTGCCGCACACAGATAAAATAACAACTACAGTAAGACTAAAGGTCTCACAGCGAAAATCTACAGTAGGAAACAAAAGGCGAGGAATAGAATCGTTATGAGACCAATTGAAGTGCGATGAGAGGACTTTTCTTCACCGGGACACCGACCGTTCATGTACATGTAACAGGGGTACTTGGCTGCAAAGAAGGGTTGAAATATAATAGAATTCCTTTATAACTTGTAGAAGACATCCCTTTGTGCTTAATTTTTAAAAGTAAACAACTTGTTTGCTTTACAAGTAATATATTCGCTGAACTTAATATGATACTGTTAAATCTGTAATCTGTAACGAGCGTTAGGTTACCGGCGCAGGCTCCTGTGGCAGCGGTGTTATAAAAAGGAATGAAAAAGGTCTGAATTTTGAGCCTTTTCTTTAAAAGTACATTCATTTCAATTTAACATCTGCTCTCTCCACGATACCGCGCAGGAAACCTAGCTCTTGCTACAGACTATAGCTTGCATCGTTTCAGAAGTAATCGTTCATTCCTTGGTATAATATCTCATCATTATAAAAACGTAATTTTTCGAATTGGTTTCAGTAATTAGAACATTAAGTACAATTTGTTCATTTTACTGCGTTATAGCTTTGTTCCAACCGGTGCAAAACTAGTTTTACTTATGGTTAAGTCAAATTTTATATGTCTTACGTGCTTGTCTCACTTACGTTTAGTCTTTTCGCCCTCTTCCTCATCTCCTCCGGCCTCTCCATCTACCGGAGCCCAGTCAGACTCCATGGCTATACCGGAGTCAGTGTAGGCACGGATCTTAACCTCGTAGTTGGCACTGGAGCGCAGAATACCGTTGCAGTACTGGAATATATAAATATATAAATATATTTGGAAACATGAAGAAACATAATAAATTTCACAAAATTTCTATTTTGGTCTGAGTATATGCTCATTGGTGACTCTCATAGAACCGAACTGATAAACACAGAACTATTTTGAACCGAAAATTTTTGCGATCGCTTTTGAAAGCCACGTTTATTGTTTTGGGAAGATTGCTGTTGCAAAATGCGAATGACTGGAGTATCTGTATGGTCTCAACTAATTACATTATATTAGAACCATCAACACTATATGACATAAAGCCTATGATAACGATTGAATGTCAGTATTATAAACTGTAAGAGACTAACCGGCTCGTTTAAATCCTGCTTTTCACAATCGTCTTTGCCAATGGTAAATTCGGCTTCTCGGTGATTTCCCTTTGTAAAAGGGTTCCAGTCGGAAGGTGAGGCTCTGAAATTAAAAATCAGTCTAATTTTATAAAAAATAAACTCAGCTACATAATGCCAACTAATTCCTTTATAGAAAACTTTCTACCCACCTGTAGGCTCCCCAAACATCGTTGTCCTGCACCTCAAACCATGAATGTAGCTCGTAAACGTCGTCGTTTTTCTAAATTAATTGAAAACTTATTCAACTGGCAAAAAAGGCTGGGACAATGGCTGCCGGGCCGGACCGGGCAAGCCACTTTCTTAAATTTTCGGCTCAGGCCAGCCGGGCCGGCCCGTGAAATTCACATCCCTGCTGACAAATAGTTTCTTACCTTAACATCATCACTAACAATAACAGCAAAGTTCTTAATTGCTCCATTGAGACTTGAGAATACCTTCTGATCGTTCTTGAACTCAACTAGGAGCTCCCTCGAACCTTGTCGTTTCACTGTAGGCGCAGTTTTACCTAAATCCAGCTGATATTGACGTGCTCAGACTAATCGTATTGCAACTGCAGATGGCTTGGGAACCCAGCAGCTTATTTATCCCATTTTTCGTGCCCCCGAAGACTGAATGTTGGAAAGAAGCCGTCTCTGCTCTGAAGATTCCGGAATGAATTGCCGAAACCCTGCGCCGAACATATCTTCAGTTATGTGTGATATGTGCGATTACAGGAAATAAATTGTTTTTGACTTTTTTAATCGTACTTTGATCCTACTTTTCTTAAATCTTACCTTTTGGTATATATGCTGTAATCATTTCACTTTCGCTTTCTGCAGCTGCTTTTCCAACTCCCATTATAGCAATAATTGTAAAGGTATAGTAAGTATCCGGCTGTAAAGAGATTACGTTTCATGGTAAACCGCAACTGTTGGTCTCTCAGAAGTTTGGGATTTTCTTTTTGACGATGATTATGATGGTATTTTTCATCTAATATTATATTACATCTCTTCACTCTAGAATGTTCTCTTATGATCCCCACAAAACCATCTAGCTGCCCCAAAGATGGAAAGAATAACAAGAATACCCGTAATGTGATATACATTGATATACGGAATAAACAACAGTAAATTACAAACAAAAGAATAATACTGTTGGAAATAAATACATGATAACTTTTTTATATTATATTCATATACTTAGTCTACTTGTTCAAATCGGATTAAGTGACATTTGGCTCTCAACAGTTAGCTTTAGAGCGCGGCTCTACATATTTACACTTTTTCTGACTTTAAATTCTGGATGAAATATTTCCCCCTTGGGTACATTTAAGCTTAAATATTATACTAAGCCTGAATCAGCCACTAGGCTACTGGAGGCCTAAGCGGCGCTATCGCCCCCATTTTTATAGTTTCACATTGGAGTTAAACGCGCTCTAATACAAATGGGAGCCAAATGTCCGCAGTCCGTTCAAATCATCTTTACATATTTCACCTGTAAGTTTCCAAACTTGTGTCGATCCGAGCCCTTGAGTTCAACAGATACAGGAGGTATACGATCAGCATTGTAACTAAAGATTAAAGATATTTATAATGTAATATATAATATAATATAACAATACAATAGTAATAATATATACCTAATTCTAAACCTGCAGTCCGAGTCTGCGAAGTTTTCGATATCCCAGTAGAGAACCACGTAGTCACTTCCAACAATTGGAAATAGCTGGTTGACTTTGAGAGGATCTAAAATTATTGAATTTTTTTTGTTAAAAATTTTTAGCGCTGAGGGCCTCGTTATGTATGCTAAGTTTCAAAAACAAACAACAAGAATATAACACTAAAGATTATGAATGTTTTGAGTATTTTTGTTTAGAAAGCCCCTTTCTTTGACGCCCTGCACAGGCCGACAGGTCAAATTTCCGGCTCGTGAACCGATTTCCCAAACAGTCGGCCTCGGCCCGGGCCGGCCCGTGAAATTCCCAGCAATGCGCTTATAAAAAGCGCAGCAGCTCAGAGCTGGTTATCCGTCCGGCCCGGCCCGGCCTGACCTCCAAAATTTCAGGCCGGGCCGCACCAGCCTTACTCTATGCGCTGTGTTGCAAAACGTTGCCTTCAAAAAGCTTCTGAATTGCCTATTTTCCTTTTTTTTAACACCGCGCATAGAGTAAGGTGGATGTCATGTCATTTAGCTTTTGAAACATATTATATATTAAAAGATGATACTTTCTATTTTAATTAACTTACAAGTTGTTATTGCTTCTTGCACTGCTCTACTCTTAACTCCCTTATATACTGTGTACAGAGCAAAATCATAAGTCTTGCCAGGAATCAATTTGGTGAATGTGAGGGAACGCCTGCAAGTTATTCATATAGTCAGATTCAAAAGTATTAAGGCCGAGTAGGCTGCGTATTTCGTCTTTTACACTGCGCCTGCTGGCATTCTACGCGCGCCATGTCAGCAGATTGCAAATTTGCTTTCGGTACTGAATTACTCAGACAAGATATACTGCAACACTCCTGCAACCCTATTGATCAACATGTCAGTATTACTTTTGAATCTGACTATAGCTAAGATGTTGGTTTTGAATAGTTTGGGATATCTATTTTCTAAAATTTTGGAACACTTTGGATAAACAGCCAGAGAATGGGAATGAAAACCGTTCCCGCTACTAACCCACGGGAACAAAAATCGTTTCCGGGAAGAGAATTTCAAATGCACGGGAACGGACGGGAAGGTTGATGAATATCTTTTGCCGGGAACGTTTCCGCGGCAAGGATTTTCGTTCCCGTTCCCCCGACGGGAATATTGGTGAATACGGCCACTGGCTTTTAGGTATATGGCAACAAACTTAGTTAAAACAGTTTCTTTTTATTATATTTATAATTCTTACTTACTCTTGATGTTTCTCAATCTTCTTTGTTATATTCTTGTTGTTTCCATTAAATGTAAGCAGATAATAATCGAATTTCCCCTGTTCAGTATCGGACTCTTCGAAATTGATGTTAATTGCATTCGAAGAGATTTGACCTGGCTGGAGGATTGAAGTGATCAGAGGAGCTGAAAGGAGGTTTTGTATGATATTTATACATTGTATTGTGTTTTGACATGAGTTACTATATTAGTATTCTAGTGATTGTCTATAATTTTTACGGTGACTCATATCCTGGAATAAACCAATATGAACTTCAAAAAGCTTCATAATTGATGACACATCTTATTGTTAGGTAACAAATGTTAAATGTATCATAAAGAACATCTCTAAACAAGAGCTTTCCAAGAACGGGACCGGGTCAATTATCAGTGTTCGAACTTGACACCCTAGGTATTCAGAATATTTAAACCAAACTATGGTGATTTAGTCTATTGGTTGGAGCGGCGTCTCCGAATCCGCGAGGATCTGAGGCTGTGGGTTCGTCTACCCGTAGCTGCAGAAGGCTTGGGAAACCTTATTCATCGGCTTATTATCCCATGTTTCGTGCACTCAAAGACTGAATGATAGAAAGGAGCCCTCCGTGCTCAGAAGATTCCGGAATGAATGGCCGAAACCCTGCGCCGTAGAAATTCCCAGTTATTGTGTGATATGTGCGAATACAGGAAATAAATAACTTTTTGAAACAAATTATGCCCTTTCTCCCTCTATTGTTTTTATTTTCTCATTTGTGTTTTTACGTCCCGGACAAGGCTTTACGTTCCGAATGTCTATTCAAACTCACGTGACATTTGATCCAGCTCCACAGCTTTAGATCTCAACGACAGCTCAGTGGACTGATTTCTAACGGTGATGTGGTACATTAACGATGGTTCCAGTTTGTCAATCAACACGGGACCCCGTTCGGTAACTGTTATTTCTTGTTCAAGGCCCTGAAAAAAGGGATTTAAAGTTTGCAAACTTGACATTGTTATTCAAATCATAGTCAATCATTTACTAACCTAGGTCAGTAACTGGAGCAAAACAATACTATTTCAAAACTAATAAGTTAAAAGAATATAAAATATAGAGGAAAATAACAATATAACCTACCTTTCCGGTTTTATAAGTTACAATTGGGGTATATAGCCTAAAATCATGTTCTTCAGGCCAAGTCCAGTTTAGAGTAATACGAGCAACATAGAACTCGTCTGTTGTGGCAGAAGCTATGTGAACGTTCTCGAGGGGTTTGGGTTCTGGAAATAATAAAACTAACATTTTATAAACTTTATTTAAAGTATTTTCTATACTTTAAGGAAGTATATTCAGCACATTCATTGCTTTAAACCAAAGTTTAGCTAAACTATACCGTTGTTAATTGAACTTGAAAACTTGAAATCAAATTTAAAAAACAACTTGAAATTTTCAGTAACTTGGAAAATTGAAAATTTGAACTTGATTAACAACCCTACTATAGTACTTGAATCAGAAGATAACAGCTTCCCTCGTAAGAGTAACAAAAACATATTTAATATTAATTTTTTTTATGCTTTTCACGTCATACTACGACATTGAACTTACTGGCTAAACTAGCTATCCTGTAGGCCCACCAAGTCTTGGAAAGTGAACCGGCTAACATACAAAAGACCCGAAGATCCAGAGTGTGCTCGGGGAAGTTCTATAAAAAAGGTCCACATAGTTTAATTCACTTTATTAAACGGTTTTCTATTAGGCTTACCATTCACAGATCAAAGAAACAAACTTTCTGGGTTATCAAAAATGTTTTGATCTTTATGTTTCATTATTTGAATAAAGTTCCCACATGTAATTTTTAAGAAACCAGTAACAGAGCATGCGAAAATGTTTGCACCTTAACAAATGTAAAATCATCGGTTGTTGCAATTGAGAAGGATCTTGGTCTAGTGAGAGTGAGAATCGTGTAGTTCAAGAAGAATGCGTCACACAGAGTGTTTTCGGGAACGTTCCAGTCAATCCTAAACGTAGAACTTACAGTAAAGATATATAGTTTTTTCAAGACTAAAGAGGCCGTGTCTTCTGCGTATTTAGCCAACTTTGATAGGAAACGTTTTGCCAAATGAGTCTCAAACTTTTATAACGATTTCTTTACTTTTGAATGTAACTATAGTCCGTCTCCAGACCTAGTTTTCCAGCGTAGCGCATTATTAGCGGGGCGCAGTCTTTTATAAAATGAATGTAAAATTGGTTGACGTGGTGAGTTTTCTCTAAAAGTACATTCATATATTATAACACCGCTCGCCTCTCGTAATACCGCGCTGGAAGCCTAGGTCTTGAGATGGTCTATATAATATTGCATATAGCTGACTTTCTTCAATATGGTAGAATTCCTACAACTTGGAGCAAATATGAATACTGACTATTTTTAAGTCAACCAATAAAAATTTTCTCAAGTTTTTATCGTGAAATAAGAGTGTATTACCGGGTAAGTTTTGTGTTTCCGGAAACTTCCTTTGTCTAGCTCACCTAATTTTTCCATCATCTTCGCTAATATCGATCCATCCTGGTTCTCCGTACTCGGTCACCATTTCGGACAAGGGAGTAAGAAGTGAACCCTGTAAAATATTATTAGCAAAGAACAGCTGTGAAGTACTGCAAGGTTCAATTTTATCGTCTAGAGATTCTCTCCATTAGAGTTTATTTAGAGGCTAAGGGCGGATATTGATGTAACACCTACATCTCTAAAAAAGTAGATGTAGGTGTTACATCAAAATGAATATATGGTCACTACTAGGATGGGCATTCTGTAAGGTTTTTGAAAAAAAAAGACCGGTAAAACGGCATACCGGTAAACTAGCATTCCGAAATAACCGGTAAAACGGTATACCGGTTACCATTTTACCGGTATACCGTTAGCCGTACCGTACTGTTTGCTCACCCTAGACACTACGTTTTCTAAGTAGTTCCAATGTTCTAAAACAATTCATTCACAATGCCGTTGATATTCCACAATATACACGTTTTGTTTTGCTATAGCTAAGGATAACTGGTTCGTTAATCAGATTAGATGTTGGATTGTAAAACCATTGGTCTTCTTCTTCTTGTTTGAAGATTAACAAACCTCTCCATTCTCATAGTCTCCAGTATCGATCTCTTCCGGCTCCGATTTAGTGGCTTCTGAGGTTGTTCCACTAGAAGTAGCCGATTCGGCAGTTATGAACTGCGTTGTTAGCTGAGTTGTTGCCTTTGTTGTAGAAGCAGTCGTTATCGCGGTCGTTTCTATAAAAAAACTTTTGTTCTTCATAAACTCAAATCAACTAGTTCCTTTTAAAATCAAATACCTTCAACTAACTAAACTTTTTTAAATCACAATTACCAGTAATCCTATGCGGCACGATTCGCCGCGCCCTAAGCCAACGGGACAGACCAAATTCAAATTGTGAAATGTTGCGGCTCAATTCCGGGATTAGTTCACCAAGGAATTCATGTTAATTTATATACCATAGGAAAGGCTTTTGCTCAAGCTATGCTAATGAATATTTTCGAATGATATGGTTTAAGCATTCTTGTGAACCCGAAGAAGACTGAATGTTAGAAAGGAGCCGTCTTTGCTCAGAAGATTCCGCAATAAATGGCCGAAGCCCTGCCTCGAAGAA
>JAQGAV010001878.1:0-18344 GCA_034691345.1 Phasmarhabditis papillosa
GATTTTTAACACCGCATCTGCAGGCAAATTGCACGCGCGTATTTGCAAAGTACAATATTGAACGGAGAGTAGCCGCCCGATGATGTGCTCGCAAAAGGGGCTCAGACGAGCGTTCAATTATTTACACTTCATCGATACTCTTGTTGCTGACTATAATATGTGACACAAAGGAAGCTTAGAAAGCGGGAACATCATAGCAAAGCACCTAAGGTGCGGATCAGTGGTGTGCGGGATCCCTCCCAAACTGCGGGCAAACAATATTGAATCCCGATTCCCGTTCCCGTGATTTTCAAAAATTCACTCCAGCACAATACTGGTATGGATTATTATGTCTTCGGAGAGATTCAAACCATCGACCTCTAGCTTACGGGACAACGTTTCTACTCACTGAGTAGACTTGATTTTATTTGAAGTTAACATACTTATTCTATATTAATATTATAATACATTTATTTGTAATTATTATCTCTACAATGGTTAAAATGAAAGTATATTCTTTCCGGGTTACTGTATTTCTACCATTTGACATTTCCAGGTATATATTGGTCAATTAGACCTTGATAATAGTCCTTTAAAGCCTCAAAATCGGGCTTAGCGTCAGTCTTCGAATAGAGATCGCAGCCACTGAAAATAACAACTAATTTGGCTATCAAAACAGTGGGGGAATTCCAAATTTCGAGTCTGAATTCAGGGTTGAGAAAAGGCCGCTCGGGCCGGCCCGTTTCTCAAAATGTCGGCCCCGGCCCGTGAAATTCCTAGCCATGTCTGAATTGTTTCTTAAGAAATAAAGGGAATATTCGGCTTTATGATTTTTATGTAAACGATTATCACAAGGTAGGTCTTATTGTGACTAATATTTGATAACTAGGAAGACAATTTCTAAAGTTTGGCACGGACCGGTGGGGGCCGAAATATTTCAAAACGGGACCGGTTTTTCTAACCCAAATTCCCACCTTTGAATATTATTGTTTGTTATGAACCTACTTTAGATCCATAACAGCTTTCATCATTTCGCGGTCCTTCTCATTCTCGAATTGTTTATAAGCTTGGTAAGTGTGATATGGATAGAATGAATGGAATCTTATTGCATAAAGACCTTCTTCAGGGATTGTCGAACCATGATTAACTAACACCTAAAAACAGTTTAGTTTGCTTTATCTTAGAAATAGGCGATTAAATAACTGTGGACTGATATTACTGGCTAACCAAACCTCTTATTTTGTGTTACCGGCGGAAAAATGAATTATCGTCTGACACAGGCCAATTCGCTCGCGTAAAATGCCGATGTGGTGTTAAAAAGGATCCTTATTGAAAACAGGCATTACCCGACCCGGCCCGGCCTAGTTTTCGACATTCCGGCCCGGACCGGCCTGAATTCATAAATATCAGGCCGGACCGGATATCCACCTCTGTTTCATTGTGATCCTACCTGATACATGTATTCATCATGACTCCATGTCATAAGCAGCTTATCCATACCACAACCCTTCTCGTAGATTCCATTCTCAGTTCTGCAAGATAACAGTATTACACATAATTTGATTTGCATTCAATATTTCTAAATTTGCAACAGATTATCTCTAATCTGATGCTTAAACAAACAAGATATAGATTAAACACTTACTTATATTCCGGATTCTCCAGATCTGGACATCCCGCGAAACTCTTTATTCCAAAGACATTGTGTTCAGAGGGAGCGCATCCGACTGGGTACGTGTCTCCTGAGATGATTTTATTTATTGTTTTAATTTCTTTAAAAGTCCTAATTGGGTGAAACATTGATTTCCTGTTTCCAAAACTCAGTATAGGATACCGGAGGCGTTGCGGCAGACTCAAATTCCGTACTTGATTTCGCACGTAATAAGCATGTGCCACTCAGTAGATCACATCGTTTAAAGTTGGGCAGGAAAAAAACCGGCGGCTGGCAATTTTGATGTCCCAGCCCGACAAAATTGCCTTGATGAAGAATACAAAATTGCGCCACGTTTCATGGGCCCGGCCCTAAATTTTCCGACCCTGGCTTTAGGTTTAATTTAGTTACCTGTGACAGCCCATTGTTCCTCTCCCCATACAATCATTACTTTTCCGAGATCATGCACTAATCCGACCAGATGTAGCCATGGTTTATCCGGGTGCTGAAGTCGGAGACGCTCTGCTGTTTGGAAGGCATGTACCATGTTAGGCTCGTCCACCTAGAATATCAAAAATTAAGTTCATTAACAAGGAAGATAAATTGATAGAGATTTAGATTAGTCCAAATATTTGTTGAACCTTTTAAATAACATTCGTTCATTTCTAAAGTTTAGTACTATTTACGCACAGCTAAAAAAGATGCCAGAATCGGTTTTAAAGCATAAAATCATTTTTTACGCCGCAGTCTCAGAAAGAGGTCGGAAGCCATGCCCAATTCCAGAATGTATAGTATGCCCTAATGCGACTTTGCGCTCTACCGTACATCTGGATCACTTTCATCCAAACATGTTGCCAGCAGTTCCAGACACTTCATGATCGGCATCTCAGCATGATTGAAACCAAGCCATTTCTTGTGCTAAAAATGTTATTGCTGAAATTGTTATCATACTATCATGTTATAAAACTCTAGAACTCGCAAACGCTAGTGAATCCTTTAAAAATCTTCAGTTTAAGTTTATTCGTGCTAATATTTTGCCTAATCAGTTTTTAAGTGTCATTCCGGTGTGCTTTAGCCAAGTGGTCAGAGTAGCGGTCTCTCAATCCACGAGGACCAAAGGCTGTGGGTTCGACTCCCCGTAGCTGCAGAAGGCTTGGGAAACCAGCAGCCTATTTGTCCCATGTTTCGTGCCCCCGAAGACTGAATGTTAGAAAGGAGCCGTCTCTGCTCAGAAGATTCGAGAATGAATGGCCAAAACTCTACGCGAAGAAATCTCCAGTTATTGTGTGATATGTGCGATTACAGGAAATAAATTTCTTTTATATTCCGTCGTTGAGGAATAGATTTGTACAAGGATGGGAAAGGGTCTGCTAGGGTCAACTTTCCCAAACCTTGGGCCGGCCGGTATAATTCTCACTCCACGGTTTTCTAATGTTTCTGGCTATATAACTTTCAGAATCTAGTCAAATTCGTCCTTTTTATTCTAACTAACCATTTCCTTTACAAATTGGACCGTCTGGTTTTTATGCTGATTGTAATAATGATTCTTTACTCTTTCTTGTACTTTATTCTTAGGATTCTCCTCATAAACACGCAGATTCTTCTCCTTCTCTGTCACCTCGTGCAAGAGAACTCCCATTTCGCTGAAATAGTTACATTGAAATAAAAATAGAACGAATTAAATTTGCGACTTTCAGAAAAGAAAATCGTCAAAAAGGAACTATGATTTCGAAAATATTCAGTTCAAAAGATCTTTATTCTAGACGGTTCTGTTTTCGCCAGTTTTGTTTTCTGGAAGACTCTAAAATTTAGTATTCTTTTTTCATTTAAAACAAGATACTTATAGTTGGCGGACTAATCGCTTGTCAGAGGTTACGGTACGAGCTGCAAATTTATTAGAGCAATTAGAGCAAATGTGTGCTCTAATTCAAAAATTTTAGACCTTTAACTGCAAGCGATTAGTCCGCCGACTATAGCTAGGAGTGAATTTAGTTCCTTATTTTCTTCAACGATGAGAAGTTATTCCAGGCTTGGCAGGTTTGTCACAAACGCGACTGTGATCGTTTACAAGTAAGAAACTTCAAAAAAATTTACAAGTTTTATAGATATAAGGTTTTCATGGAGTTTACAAAACTAAACTAATTCCATAAAACAAAGATTGAAATCATTAAAACATAAACCTATCGAAAGATTTCAAAATAACTGTAAGACTGCAAATGTCGAAATTGGTGCAGATCAGTTTTATCGAACGCGCGATACGGGCGGCAAAAGTGTCTGTGAAATCGGAAAGTTGATGGATTGTAAAGGAAATTCAGTTGGCAGGTTCGCAGTGAACCCAGTCTGTATATACTTAGAACAAACGGAAGGTTACAGAAAATAAGCAAGTTCAGAAAGAAACTTCGTTTGAAATAATGGAATTACATTCCGCGGAAAATATGTAATCATGATTATAGGATTTTATTCAGGACTCCCAGTGTACAAAGACGAACACCTCAAAAACCTTCGAACAACTTTCTGTTCAAAATAATTCTGTTTTCTGGGAGTTCCTTCCATCCAGATGTATTTCAATCTGAATTTGTTACAAAGTTTTGAGAACTTATAAAGAACGATTACTCTCGGAATTGTAATCGTTCACCTAGCAATACGTTGGGCTAGGAACTATATTTGACAGACTGAATATTAGGAGGGCCCAGGCTGACGATAGTAAGTTTATTGCTCTATTAAACTATTGGAAATTCTCTAACAATAACTTCAACAAAAAAATAGAACTTTAGTCACGTTAAAATACGAGTTTGCTACATGACAGTTGCAACTTAATTTTAATTCAGGAAGGAATAGTTACTAATAATCACGGGGTGGCCATATAATATTGCTAAATTTAGCAAACGTTCAATGAATTCAATGAAAAACAAAAGATATAACAGGTTTTGCAAACCTACAAAATTGTAGTCCATCATCGGCCTTGAACCGGCAACCGTCTAGGTTCAATCAGTACAGTCGGTACTGCTGCGGTGCATTAAATTGTGTTAGCGACTTTATCTGTTCATGTTTGGGACAACATTTATTACTTTATTTGTAATAACAACAGTCTTATGACTGATAACTAGACTTAATGTTTGAATAAATGCAAACATTTGCACAAAATATAGCACATTACATATATGTGTGGGACTCGTAGAATGTGAAACAGTAGCTTTTTGTATGGGATTATACAGTTTTTTTTTATGAAATCGGCCCAGATGTCTCAAACAAGGCGCGGGTACGCCCGGGACGTTTGGACCGTTTCAGAATTTCAAAGTTTCTAGGCCAAGCCCAGCCCTAAACGTTGATAGGACTGGATTGGCCCGGAGCAGCTGGAAACCTATAATATTGAACAGACTACTTTTTCAATAAATTTGAAATACGAACTGTATGCTGGTGGGTCGGGGCAATGCTACATTCAGTAATTTTAAGATGTCCGGCCTCTGCTGTCAACTTATCAGATTAAGTATGAAAGCCATTTGCGAATGTTAAACTTACGCGTCTTCGTTCACCATTTAGTTGTTGGATAGTATCCAAGACAGAATATGAAAATACAGGTTTTCTACCCAATTTTTATAGTCCCCTTGGGAAGTAGGCTAACCACTTCCCATGATAATAAGACATATTATTGCTATTATCTTCAAATTAAAGCAAACAACTTCAATACAGTAAAGTACTAGTAAAACTGTTTTCACGGCCAAAGGCAAAAGTACACAAAGTGTTGGGTAGGTACACTTCGGTGCCCAAAATCCTCAATGTAACCTTATAATTGGAAGATATTACCCATAGGCACAAAAAGTTTGCACCATCAATTGCGAAACCAGTGCACCCATTGTTTCACATGTTTCTATATAGAAAATAAGTCCTCGAAAACAATACACTTCTCACATTGTTCCATTATCTTCCCAATGAGACTTCATTTCTCGATGCAACAGACAATGTTTTCGAAGGAAGTTGGATATACACTCATCCAATAATGCGGACTTACCTACCCATCCAATTTTTCAGGAATCTGACAACATACGTTCACAAACTAAAACTTTATTTCAGATAAAACAATAAAATAAAAATGTGCATATTACAAACATAAACAATGTGTACATTAGATTGAAAACTGATATTTGATGTCCTTGCCGAAGAGTTTACCATGCGAATTATCAAAAATGAAATTGTAGTTACCAGTTTCTCTGCACACCATTTGACCAATTTCAGGAACGAACTCGGTGGGGAGACGAAATTTAGGCCATACCTGGAAAAAGAAATTACATACTCATGTTATCAAATTTGAGCTGTATTTTTGAATATGAGTAACTTTTTGAAACTAAGCAGCAACGCAGATGACTGAATTACGCCGAATATCATTAACGAGACATGTAACTTTAAGAAGCATAAGTATTCGAACAGTAAATAATCAATTCAATTCTAACACTGCTCGAAAATTAGCGCCGAGCATTAGAGAATAATTTGAAGCGAACATGATGATAATGCAGAACAGAATCAGTAGGTAGTGTCAACACTTCCAAATCTGATCCAACTTTGTAAGATGTAACTAAATCATACCTCAGTGCCATTAAATTCAGCTGAGAAATCAATATCACCACTACTAACTCGCCATATCCATCTAATAACATCACCTTCATTAGCTGATATCGTTATCTGAAAAACAAAATTAGGTTATGATTGAAAGATTTAACAATTACCGTCTCTTTAGATCTTGCGCCAACACTAAGTTTCTTAAAAAGGTCCTTCTGGTCACTCGGGTTATTCTCTGGAGAGTAACTAAAGAACCAGACATTAAATATATATTTTATCGGCTCGTACTGTAATTTTTCTGGTACTTTCCCACCCAGTCGCAGGTCGCCTTTTGGATTTACGTGCTTCTTCGTTCCACCCCAATGTGGATAAATGTTTGATTCGCCAAGCTGAAATATATAATATTGGAAAATAAGTCAGTGAAAAATGAACCTCGTTCCTCAAAACTTCTTTCCAATCGTTCCCCAGAAACGAGACCTGAAAAGCAACATTTAATCCGTGAGAAGGGCAAATTGTCTAGATTCGACTCTTAATTGAAGTAGCTTCATTGAGAAAGATTTTTTTTATACTTTGAACATCAAACGTATATTTTCGATTCCATCTATTAATTTCCACTGCAATACTTAGAAATTTCGTCTAAGTGTAGAGATAATCCAGACGACCACTCATATTGACCGTGGAAACTCGCTTAACAGCAATAACCTACCTTTTCTCTTGTTTGTTTAGCAAGAACCGGCGAGATCATTGAATATACGGAATGTATCATCATCGGTGAATTTACTACGTAAATTTTCCTCGCAAAATCAGGAAAATGTTCCTAAAAAATAGGTGAAGCAAAGCTCGCTTCGTGACGAACCTGTAAGGCGCTTAAAAGAGACAGATAAATCTTCAGCGTCGGCGTGTATAATAAATCCATAGAAAACCCATCCAAGTCGAGTATCATCTTCACTCCTAATTTCTGCTTAGTTTCGGTTTCGAGTGACCTAAATGTCGGAATAAAATGTTTTTACAAATAGTTCATTACCTAATAATTTTCATAGCCAATTCGGTTTCGGAAATAATGACTTGGAACAATGCGCTGACACTGCCAGCCTTTACAAGTGTTCGCGGATGAGTTTTGGCCAAAGTCTGCATGTAGATCATATTTCCATCCAAGTCTTGCCCCATGATTCCACCTTTAACATAATAATATTTTAATCAAACAATAATTCTATATGTCACGGGCCATGAGGCAACTGTTGGAAACCGTTTTCGTAAGCACTCGGGCCCATATGCAGATACGTTTATCCAGGGGATAAATTTATCCCCTCGAATTTTCGATCCCAAAACACGCCCGGGCCGGACGTTTGCCTCTTTGTGTATAACTTGTACCTAATTAAATGACAACTGAGTGTTTTTTTAAACATATAAGTAAAACATTAAAAGACAAATATTAAGTCACAACCAATGTTTTGGGGATTGAAAATCCGAGAGAATAAACATTTCTGCACATGGGCCCACGTTCAAATCATAAAAAAATGAACAGATCAATTGCAAACCTGGGAAATAATCGGCGGCCGTATGTAGATTTCTTATGTAAGCGTTGATTTCTTCAGTTGATCCAAAATATTGGGCATCTAACCCGAGGTTAACTAGAACGTCAATAGTTTTCACTACCTTTGGAACAATCACATCTAAACAAGTACATCATTGAAAGGTGAGTGAGACAGTAACTTACCAATATCATAATCCCATCCCAGTAACCATCTGAGCATGGAGAAGTCAGTATCATAGGCGGGATATTTTCGTAGAGCATCGGTTAATCGTGATCGCAACTCCGCAATCTTCTCATGTTGGAATCCACTGATATCCAACTCGCTGATATAATGGCTTTCATTAATAACCATTTTTACCCTCATTTTCAATAAATACAATTTGAAGAGGGAAAAATGGCCATTTCCATATGGAACAAGCAAATGAAAAAGCGAAATTTTGAGTATCACTGTCACAACGCGTGCTCTATTGCTAGGTGAATTTGCGTTGGTCCACGAAAATTGTTCATTCAATTTTGACACTCAAAAATTGAAATTGCTTTCATCATGTTTTTTGAAATATATTTTGGTATTTAGATATTGAAACCTACTTGAATACGTAATCCTGCTCTTCAGGCATCGTTGAGTGTATAGTTGGCGATTGCTAACAGGAGCTAAGCAGCAAAATAGTTAACAATCATTTAAAAAGTGAAAGTAAATATAGAGAGAGTGGCGAGCTTATCAACCTTCTGTCACTAGACTACAGGCTGCAATTAACAATTTTCTTCTAAAACTTTGTTCCTATCTGGGGTTTCATTGATTAGCACAAAATGCTACACTTGTCCCCGTCGATGTTACCTAATCACGAAACCCTTATCTCAGTTACAGCCAGTTTTTTTTTGCCAATTTGAAAACTTGCGTATTCAAGTAGTAAAATAAATAAAAAAACCTTTTTGGTCTTTTCCAGATTTTAGAAGGTTGAGCCCCTTTCAATTCAATTTAACCAGCAGGCTACTCGCAATTGTGAGACAGCCAATACTTTTAACGAAATCTCTAGCTTCTAACCATTTTGTTTTCGTACATATACTATATTTAGTATACCATGATTCTATATTCTTTTATCGTCATAGTATATTGATTCCTACCTTTTAATGAGCGCAGCAGGTGTTTTGAACACAAAGTTCTGATTAACATTTATCATTGCAAACTTTATTAACTATACTACTCAATCTATACATAAAGAGTAACTGAATAACTGAATTAGTTTGATATGTTTTCTCACTTGTTATGTACATAACGGAATATTAATATGTGAACTCGTAATGGTGTGGAACCTCAATTAATAGTGATTCAAAGAAATGGAACATTGACTAGTATTCAATTTTCTACAAAGAACTGATATTTGACATCTTTTCCAAATATTTTTCCATGTGAATTGTCGAAGTAGAATGTGTAGACGCCTGATTCACGGCATTCTAGTTTACCCATTTCGGGAACAAATTCGGATGAAAGGCGGAATTTGGGATAGGCCTATAAGCAAGATTTTTAGAAGCGAGCATAAGTATGGGTGAAGCCCGAGCGATAGTTTCATTGTATATCATACCAGGGTCAAATTTGTTATCAAGATACTTCGTATCTATATTCGATTCACTAACTATGCTAGTATTATCACTTGCGAAGTATAGTCTGATTCAAGAAGAATATGGAGTGTTGGTTGCGTATTTTTATGCAATTTTGCGTATATTTTCGTATTTTGAAAACTTTCAGAGCCATTTTCGGCGAGATTATTTTTGACACTTACTCTCGTATTTTACTATAGCATCAACACTAATTCATGATAAAAACGTATAAACCGCATATATTTGGAATGAACCCAGGAACGCTTTGGTAGTTTTACAACAAGCCCCTTACCTTGAATATAACTTTAAAAACATAATTTATTAATTTGTGTATTATTTAAACTAACATTTTCTCCATTGCATTCCACCCAAAAGTCTAGATCTCCACTGCTGACTTTCCATATCCATCGGATTGTTTGTCCTTTTTGGGCGGAGACGGTTACGGATTCCTTAGATCGCGCTCCAATAGATATCTTAGTAAAGGCTCCCTTCTGATCTTCTGGGTTGTTTTCGGCGTTGTAGCTGGAAAACTATTGGATTGGAAATATACTTCTTGTTTCTTTACACCGGTTGTACGACGCAAATTCGATTTGCTAGATAGGTAACGCTGCCTGAGAGTTGTTGCGGTTTTCAAGTGTTGGGAATTTCTCGGGCCGGCACAGGCCTGTACCCAGTGTTGGGGGATATAGACCCGGGCTGGCCTTGCGGTTTGCTTTAAAATTGGCCAACTGTTTTTACAAAAGAAGCCCCAAATACGAGTTTATTCAACTGTCCATAATATTTTGAACTATAGTCATAGTTGTATTATCGTGGGGTGATTTCTAGCTCCATAAACTTACTGTAGCTTCTCCGGTACTTTACCTCCCATTCGCAGATCTCCCTTGGGATGATCATGAGATTTTGTGCCTCCCCAATGCTCGTAGATGTTACATTGTCCAATCTAAAATGAGCGTAACTTCAATAAAAACACAACTCGAGACCTGGCAGAATTTAGTTCTTTAGTTCGAAATAATAACACATAACAGACCCCCCACTGTGATATTATTTTGTAGATTTGTGGCTTTCTAATATTCTCGCAAAGCCAATAAATATTTCTCTTCTTTTCTATGCTAGCGCCTTAGTACCCATCCTTAACTGAGTATTATATGAATGAACTATGAACTTGGCTTATATGAACAGCTTTCTTTTACGAAACCCTATAATTTTCAGTATACCATAATGGTTTCTATAACTGCATTTTCAGGCCCGGGTCCAAAAATAAAACAGCAGATAGTAATTACATAAGGGTCCCCCAGTGATTTAACAATTTTTTAGATTTTTACTAAATCACTTAAGCGGCGGGTCTTATGTGATTTAGTATGCGGGCTGGGCCTAAAACTCCCCGATGTATATTTTTGGCAAAATTTCAGTTCCGGCCCGTTCCGGCGAGAGGTCTGTATGACGATGTACTCACATCCTTATGGAGTATATCCTTCCAATCGCTGCCAAGAATCGATACTTTTTCCCTAGTCTGTTTGGATAGTGCGGGTGATATCATAGCATATACTGTTTGCATCATCATTGGAGGATTAATTACGTAGATCTTACGAGCAAAATCGGGGAAAACATCCTGAAATGCTTTTCAATAGAAGGAAGAGTGCTGCGAAAATAACTTTTTAAATTTTGAATTGGACTATATAGTCAGCGCCAAGAGTACTGATGGAGTGTAAAGAATTCAACGCTCGTCTGAACTCCTTTTGCGAGCACCGCGCCAGCATCTGGCGGCTACTCTCCTTTCCATATTTTACTTTGCAAGTACGCGCGTGCAATTTGCTTGCAGGTGTGATGTTTAACTACTATACCTGCATAGTGCTTAGTAGTGATAAGTATAGCTTAAGTGTCGGAGTATACAATAAATCCATACTGAATCCATCCAAGTCCAAAATTATCTTAACACCTAATTTCTTGCCTGTTTTCTTCTCAGCTTCTCTGAAACAGAAACTTTGTAACCCGGGATATTGTTACTAAATTATGAGAAACGTAATTTTACACCATCCTAAAAAACGAAAAAAAGAGTAACCCTTGATAACTGATCTTTAAATATCATTCTTAGGTTAGAATTTACGTTCCAACTATTCGTAGAATCCGTATACCTGGCAATCTTGATTCAGGACAAGTTTAGTTACAGTACCCTCACCTGACAAGTTTGAAGCTGAGTTCGGTTTCGATAATATTAAGCAGGAATAGTTCACTAACACATCCTGCCTTAACTAGGGATCTCGGATGTGTCTGTGCTAGAGCCTGCATATATACTACATTACCATCTGTATCCTGACCGACTAGGCCACCTAGAAAATAAATTACAGTAAAATTATGTCGGAAATGGTAGCCGAATAGGATAGAAATTACCAAGAATATGTGTTACAAAGGGCGACAAAGATTCTAGCAAGGGAAGTTGTTGGTAATGTCCGCGGTCAACCTACCATAGGAATAAAGTCCCAGAAAAGTTTTTTTCGCGGAACGCCCTTTTTACTGGCATGTATCCCACACAGTGTTAAATAGTTTGGCGGCGGACATTCTTTTCTTTGTAAGCGCAAATCACGTTTTTAAAGAACCCATTGGCTTGTATAAAAACAGACAATGGTAGCAGTCAGTTTCAAGCACCGTCGAACTGCATGGGCAAGTCATATAGCGCCCCAGCGCTAGTAATTATAAAAAACATGCAATTTAGTGGTTAGAAGCTTCGCCTCATAAGCTAGATGTCGATAGATCGAATCCCTCCCGAAGAAAGAATACTTGCAAATTTGTTCTGATTCGCCGCCTTCACTCCCTGGGTGCTGTGCTATGAAGTCCCACTTCCTATGGTTCCCTCGTCTCACTTCTTCGCTCCAAATATATGTGATCTCGTCCCAATCCCTAACCTAACCTGGGAAGAATGTGGCTGCATCTGTCATATTCCTGATGTAGCTGTTTATTTCTTCAGGAGTATCATAGGAGACCTTGTTCATTCGTAGATTCACTAGAGTTTCCACGGCAGACTTCATCTTAGGAAGAATCACATCTAAAAAGTCTCATTCGAAAAATCAATAGAAGATTTGTATGATTTATTATAAAGTCCAGAAGGCTTGATTGAGAAAGAAACAAACATAGTTGAGAATTTTCATAGACGGGCACGGCCAATATCTGGAAACCGGGCCGTCCCTTTCGCAGCTTTGGAAACCAATATGTTTTTATTACCTACCATTCACAGCATAAAAGGCTCACAATTCTCGATATTTCATCCATTTTACGGCGCTGTTCCCCAGTGGCCGTTATATGAACCTGCCCGGGTGGGTGTCCGGGCAGTTTTTGGCTGACCGGGCAGCTAAAAACAGTTCAGAATTGTTGCCCGGGCAGGCTAAAACTACCCGGGCACCCACCCGGGCGTTTCTATACTAGGACCACATGATACTATGCTTCTTTCCTAGCTGTTGATACATACTCTATATGTTATATAGTAATTATAGTCTAATTCAAGAGGAATAATGTGTTACTTGCTTATTTTTGTGCAATTTTGCTTATATTTTCGTATTTCAAAAACTTCTAGAGCCATTCTTTGCGAGATTCTTTTTTAACACTGCATTATTACTTTCGGATATAACATATTACCTCTAAACTATCACTATTTTCATTATTGTACTATACTGATTCATGATTCCCCTTTTAGTTTTAAATATAATTTCCACATAGTTTGGTTAATATAATTTTTGTTATGCCGCTCTTATCTCGGTTACTGATATCATAGAAAATGTTTTTCTTCAATAGAAACGATGGAATTGAAGCAAACAAAGTGTAATAATCATAGTTTGTTATTTATCTAACAATAAGTAGAGGGGAAATAGTATTTGAAGCTTTTAAGACATATATAGTCGGTGAACACAGCGCTCCGCTTGTGATACCGCGCTAGAAACCTAGGTCCAGCGTTATATAGCCCATAGTCCTATGTATTTTTGATGGCTCTGTATATTGAGAGTCTTAAGTCATCGACTTACCTATATCATAATCCCATCCCATTAACCATCTTAACATAGAAAAGTCCGTGTCATATTCTGGATATAACTTAAGCACTGACGCAGCTCGTTTTCTCAATTCCAATATCTTTTCTCTATGCAAATCAGTCAGCTGTGACTCGTGAATGTAGTGATCTTCAGAAACCATTCTAAAATATTTATAAACATGAAGAATTTAAAAGTAATATAGAAACAAGAAAATTAATAGAGATACAACAACATTGTTATAGTCTGTGTCAAGAGCTAAGTTTGCAGCGTAGCAATATGGAGTAAGGTGGTTTTAGACTAAAATGATTCTTACATAACGTCGCTGCTCATCAGTAAATTGCGCTGGAAACATAGCGCTTGATATATACTACAAAGAGTAGGCCAAATTAGTTTTTTAAAGTGTACCAGCAGCCTTCGGAATCTTCGACGCCAATCATCTGATCTAATAAACTTTTATAAATTTACTATTGCTACAGCCTTCAGCTGCTTTGTCGCCGGTATTGAAATATTCCGTTCTCTATTTTACAATACCGCCTACGGCGTCTGCATCGCCGTATCAAAAGTTTCACACAGAACCTTACCTAACATATCTATTTGAAAAGTTTAATTATGAAGTATCTGAGAAAATAAAAAAAACCGCAATTGCTAGCAATAGGCTTTACCCAGAGTTGACAGCCCCAACCCCAAACAGCAGCGAGTGAATATGCAAAATACGGTCAGCAGATTCGAAATTATAATATAGAAAAAAAACTAACAGGCTTTAACAGAAACTACAAACAAACTAAAAACTACTGAAAACATAGCAGCCTTTAGTCCAAATAAGAGTTTTGGGGTGCGTGATTTTTTCGGCTCCTAAGCCTAATATTGTGGATGTGAGAGCTGCTTGGGGTTTGGTTGATAGGTTGTGTGCAGAATTCTGCATTCTGATTTCTTTATTATGTATTCTTGTAATTGTTTGTTATTCCTGTCTAACAGGTTCTTGATGTAAGAGCTTGGACAGCGAACTCCGAATTTTGGATGATTATAACTACGCTTAAAATGAATATTTTCGTACCAAACTTTCATCATCCTTCCTTGGCCCCAGTTCCTACACCGAGGCCAAATTTCAACCAAATCGGTTCAGCAACAAAAAACAATATTATCATCTGACGGAAAGAAGCCGTACAACTTTAAGAGTTAAAGTTAAAGTAAGTGGGATTATTAATCGTATCGTAATGTTAGGGCTGGCATATTCTCCAGAAGCGGTTGCTTTTATTTTAAAATAAGAGAAAATATTCGTATATTGTTTGTAATTCTGTTTTAGAGGTTCATTAACGACTATAAAAGAGTACCGACAGACTATAGAACAATGGAAATAAGAAGAGCTGAAATTAGATAAGAAACAATCAAGAACATTATGATTCATGACAAAATTATGATTTCAAAACGTTTCAAAATTGACGAAGAAGAACTTCGCTCCAAGTTGGGAATTCTGGTTTTCATCAAGGTTTAGCAGCTCTGGAGGAGATGATTGATATGGTTACAGGCAAATCGGAGTATTTATGCTGGTTTTCCAGAGTAATGAGGATCGCGGTTTCTTTATACAACATTTTGAATCCATATCCTAGCCGAAGTGCCAAAACCAGCGAGTGTGCTTTATCATAAGCCTTTATGTCAAAAAAACTATGCCAAAAACTACAGTAATCATGCAGAAATTCTAAGAAAATGCACTAAAAATTAAAGGATTGAGCCTTCATTTCAAGACCCGTTGGTTTTTTCCATTTGTGTTTGAAAATGTTCTGCAATTCCATTTTTAGATACAAAGAGCAAGAACAAAGCGATGATTCTAATTACGCCAGGATTACTACTAAAATCTCTGTTCGTATGGCTGAAAAATAAAAAAAACAAAAATATTTGATGTTTTCCATAGTAAATCTACAGCTGAATAAACTTATTTGATGTAATTGACAGCTGTTTTTAGTACAAAGCCATAGTAACTAGGTAGTAAGCTTACGGAATACCCAGAGAATCGGAATTGAACTGTTTTATGGATTCCAGTTAGGTTCAAATGTCCCGAACAGTTCCTTCTAAAAGTTACAAAAACAATTCTTCCGAATTTTGGTTCTCTATAGTCTGATGCAAAAGTAATAATGCAGTGTAACAGGTTGTGTTTTGTCCAAACAGCGTTCTAGCTTCTCACCATATAATATGGTCACCATATGCTCAATTGTGATTTAGCCTAGTGGTTAGAGCAGCGGTCTCTGAATCCATGAGGATCTGAGGCTGTGTGTTCGACTCCCCGTAGCTGCAGAAGGCTTGGGAAATCAGCAGCTTATTTATCCCATGTTTCGTTTAACCGAAAACTGAATGTTAGAAAGGAGCCGTTTCAGCTCAGAAGATTCCGGAATGAATGGCCGAAACCCTGCGCCGAAGAAATATGCAATTATTATGTGATATGTGCGATTACACGAAATAAAATACTTTTTTTAAATGCTCAATTTGTATGACGATGCTAAATTTCTCCTTATTGAGTATTCAGAACTTTTGCTGATAAACTATAAGCAAAAACAATAACAAAAAATAAAAATAAGATAAAATAAAGAAAGTATGCGACACATTTTGTCGTATTAGTTTAGAGTAGCTGTCTGCCTAGAAGGGACCCCGTAAACACGGCAAAAAAGCAAGCAACAACAAAGAAATCAATATAAGGCAAATGTTATTACTAAAGAAGAAGTTATAGTATGTTTCACAGCCAATTTCTAAAGTTATATTATAGTTGGGCATAAGACTATTCCACCTATGAAAGTGAAATCTACTCTTTTGCAAAGATATAGTCTATAACAAGAGCTAGGTTTCCATAGCAGTATCCTGGCAAATAGCGGCATGCTATAAAAATAAATGAAAAATCGCTGGATGTTGAGCATTTTCTTCAAAAGTAGAGTCATCTTAAAACGAGCTCCTGATATACTCGGCAGACTTATCGCTTGCAGCTAAAGGTCTAATGAATAACATTAGAGCATATATTTGCTCTAATAGTAAGTACTGTAATAAACTCTAATAAATGTGCAGTTCGCACTGTAACCCCTTGCAAGCGATTAGTCCGCCGACTAAACAAACTATATCTGTTCTTTCCAAACAAAATACAATTGTTGTTTTTTAACTACTTTTGAAGACAAGTGAATATGACTTTCAAAAACAGCCTGTTGTTCCTATAGAGACTAATATTAATTTGTCCAAATTGCTTAAAAGAGCTGGTATTGGTTTCTTTGTATGATAAGAGGGAAAATAATAAAGATAAAGAAGAAGCACGTGGTGAGCAGATGAAAACGGGAGCAAAACCAAAGTCAATAAATAAACTTACATTAATATATTTAACTGTTTTATAGAGAGTTCTGTATTGGCCGACCGTTGGACCGAACTTCTTG
Organism: Phasmarhabditis papillosa; assembly: GCA_034691345.1. Lineage (NCBI taxonomy): Eukaryota > Metazoa > Nematoda > Chromadorea > Rhabditida > Rhabditidae > Pellioditis > Pellioditis papillosa. The sequence goes on from JAQGAV010001878.1 coordinate 16,735, forward strand.
AAAAGAATCCGGTCCTGAATCACATGGGTTGGATGGGGACGTTTTGGTCTCGGTAATAACCAAGCTCATTTTCTGCATAGTTTAGTTATATTATGGTGTTCCGAGACATTTATACATATGTACTAACCCTCTGAAAAAACGCATTCCCCAATTCAAAAGCAGGAGAGAGAATTGCTTCTCAGTACCCGATTCGTCCATTCGGACGTGTGCGCGGGTACATCGAGTTGTTTTATTCCTCGGTTGGGACCAGAGCTGCGCGGAAGTGCCATTCACGTAAGTTGACTTACGTAGGTGTTCCGTAAGTGGCCCACTTACGTAAGAAGAAGGAAATCATTTTTTCACTTACGTAACTCAACTTCCGTTAAAATTCCGAACATTTACTTCCGTAAGTAAAATTTTTACTTCTGCGCAGCTCTGGTAGGGACAGTTCCGATTACCCAAGCCTGTTCCGGCTCTGAATTTGTACCCAATCTACATAAAACACTTCCATAATCAACGCAATTTCACTAACTTATTTATGTTCTATAATTTATTTTCTTTGTGGCAATTATTATTATCAGTGGTTAGATCACTAATAGAAAGGATGTTTTATCGATCAAATAAGATAAAAATCAAAAACTATAAACCGAGCAAAGATGTATTCTTTATAATTGGAATAACAACATGTATTCTAGTATAGTATAGTTTGTTCATCTATATAAAAAGTGACTGTCATTCATAATTTCGGAGTTTCATAACAAAGCATCTGCTCACATTTTAAATGTAAAGATCACTTTTAACTGAAACCCCTGAACAAAATAATTTGAAGAAACTCCTTGGCAGTCACAGAGATTAAGCTATTTTAATTATATATAAATAAACATGAATCCCTTAATAAAATAATCCAGAATATGGGAATCATGATTTAACGGTTCGAAATTGCTCTGTCTCTTGTTCTTAGGACGCGGCCAGCCGTTTTATTAATAATATTAACAGCAATTATATTTTAATTCTTCTAGTCTCATGTTGGAATTACAAATGCACGACACTGGCCTTGCAAACATCGAACCAACCGTTCTTTTTGAGGACAAACTATTATATTTTTAGTGGCCAGCCAGATATTGGGATAGTCCTGATTTCAGAGTCTAAGCGGGCTTATATAGGTGGGACGCACCGACGTTTTTTCCAGTTTACCTTTTTAGGATGGTTTCAGCTAATTGCGGTGTGTTACGAAAGCTTTATTTAACTGATTGTAAGCCCGCTAGCGATTATGCCCGGACTAGAGAATGAAAGCCGGACTGACCATGAGATCCTCTTTTGTGGAAATCCGATATTCAATGTTTATTAAATATGGATTGTCATCATAAAGGTGTAAAACCACTAAGTTGTTAAAGAGAACACTTACTTGTTAAGAACACCTGTACCAAAACATCAATTAATTGAAAGTCAACAAAATGAATAATTTTATTAACTTGATACATTTTACAATTAGTAATTTAATAGCTATCATGCTAATTGAGATATTACTTATAAGTGCAGCGTTGCAAAAACAACATGTGCCTCATTGGCTCAGTGGCAGAGCGTCTGTCTAGTAAACAGAAGGTCGCTGGTTCGATTCCAGCATGAGGCAG
>JAQGAV010001879.1:0-18337 GCA_034691345.1 Phasmarhabditis papillosa
GCATACAGGTGCATCGAGCAGCTTCCATGTAAGAATTTGTTTTAGTATTATGTAAATTTTGCATTTTAGGTATCTGAGAGCATTGATCGGCCCATTCTGCCGCCTACTCCTTCACTCTCAATTGCTAAGACGGTATGTTCGGTGGTTTCGGCCTTATCACAATAGTATCCTTATTTTCAGCTCATTGAAGTGGAACAGGAACTAATGCAGCAGTGTGCATCTACTTCATTCCCGTTTCCTGTCAATGCGCCGATTGTAAGTTAGCTTCAACAAGCCGATTCGAAATGAACAAATGGGACGATTATTTGTATGACACAGTTTGATATACACCGCCGATGTTGTGATTGACATTTGCTAGAAAAGATGATAGCTCCTTTAATGCCATGATAACGTCGGCCATTGTATTTTTGTGTGGGATGCTCTACAGTAGTTGTGCGCGAGTTTTCAGATGTATTAGTCGCACATGAGAGTGCAGATATGGCTCGTGGATTTATCTGCATGGTTGATAGCAGCTACCTTATAGGTGGACCTTGTGTATGCGAGAGGGGAGGTCACGGATTATTTCAATATTGTTCTCTGTAAAGAGTTCAATTTTTTGCTGCTTAATGCGTTAATATAGCTATGCTTACAATGAACAGTTTCATTTTCAGATTGTTGCGCCTACTCGTCCAACAACTCAGATCTATGATGCAGCGCCATGCTTATCTCTGCCAGCTGAGTGTCAACCATTCGTGCCCTTCTGGTACGATTACCTCATCGGACGTATCCAGTTTCTGCCGCAGGAGGTTCCAGCTGTCCCACAATTTATAATTACAAGATACCGACAGGTAAAATTAATGATTTTTTATATTATGCATTCGTGAATGTTTAGGATGCTCACATGCTGCTGTCCTGGTTGTGTTCGGTGGGAAATGTCATTCGCCCAATTGCCCCAGTGAAGATGCAAGTCACGGAAAATGAAGATGTCGAACAGGCGATGGACAGAAAAACTACTGCGGTACGTTATTTATTTATTTATTTGGAAACATATAGTCGTTTCAGTTTGCTAGCAGAACACGTAATATGCCATCAGGAAAGACCATTGAAGATCTCGCCTTCGATCAATTCGCTGGCTTTATGTCTTACAAGGAAAGACAATGGCTGATTAGAATTCAGATGATGCAGTGCCAGGGAACCGGGGACCCATCAATAGATGATTACTACTATGTGGTTAGTTTGTATCACTATGGGTATAAAATTTACTAATATTTTAGAACTGGAAGAAGAAGCAACTACAAAAGATGGGACTGCAGTTCGATGAACTGTTGATGGTTTGTTGTGTTCATGTCGATTGTCGTCATTTATATAATTTAAGTCTGGCTCAGGTGATTGCTATCCGATGCAACGCCGACCAAGATTGGGCGAATACAAGAAGTACCAGAAGACGTCGAACAATCTCGGTCGTCCCTACCAATGCACAAGCAAATTTCCACGCCACGTATGTTTGTTGTTATCATTGATGCTAACGTAACATTTTAGTTAATCACTGTTGAAGACAATGAAGAGACGACTAGCAGAGATGTGCATCGATTCACCAATTGAATATCATGGGTAAATTTTATATGAATTTGAATAAAGTATTTTTTCCGTGTTTGTTTGTTCCGTTCAATTATGGTTATTCCCATAGAATCCTTTGGAATATATATATGTGCAGTTTGTTAACCAGTTCATCGTGAAACACTATGTTTAATTAATCATGACATATAAGTAGGTTGCTATGGAGTAAATTGTTTATGATCAGAAACGTTAGTTTTATGCGAGGAGATCAGTTTTCACGTAATCTAACGCAAAACAGTGCATTGCTAATTGCGTAATTTCTAGGAAACGCATCTGTTTAATTGCTTGCTATTCGGCGGGCCCTTGCAAGGACGGGTTCCTTTTGTAAAGCTGTGACCCGTAAAAGACTTAATGCAGGCCGTCCTGGACCAGACCAGGCCCACATATAGGGACGAAGCTAGGCCGGACTGTGGCGTCACTTTTACATTTACGATTGTTACGATTTTTTTACGTCACGTCGAGCATTCACGAAACCTTCAGCAAACACTATAAAACATTTACTTCTACTCAATTTTGGCATGACGGAAAAATCAAGGGGACCCAAGCAGACCAGCCAGGCCCAATTTTTGGAAGTCGTAGCCCCAAAGCTGGTTTTCCGGACCGGCCTGCGAGCGAAAATTTCAAGTGCACATTTATTGTTATCGCGCTTTTTTCATCACGCCCGGCGAATGATGATAATTGCTGCGTACTCAATCGTCCAGTCTTTTTCAAATTGCGTTTTGATATGTTTCCTCAATTTTTTCTCTAATTTGATTTTGCACCAATACTCGCAATATTTTAGAATGGCAGAAGGCGTAGTTTTGTACCTCACCAAGATGAAGTCGGCGGCCACCGACGAAATGGCTGATTGCTGGCACAAGCTGGAAGAACTATACGCCAAGAAGTTAGTGTTGCGGCCATTATTACAATCTCAATTTTCTTCAGACTATGGCACCCTCTCACCCAGGAGACTAGGAAGCTGCTCAGTACTCCAAACTTCGTCAAGAAGTTGAACCTGAAGGAGTTCTATGAGCAGTAAGTTTTAAGTGATTTCGTGTCTGGTTTGATATACCCCGAGATAGTACGGCTTATTCTCAGAAAGTTCAACACTGCGCATATGCTATTTAATACAATACCCGATGATTTCACGCTCCATGAAATATATATTCATATATAATTTCGAGTTTTTAGGTTTGTCAGCACATTCGAGCTGAGAATAAACCCACTTCATCTTGTCGATATATGCATCCCTGTATCAAAATATATCGCTCTCACAGGTATTCATGTTCTTCTTGGCTTCGCATATATATCTTTTTTCAGACAAAGAAGAATCCTACAAATTTTTGCACAAAATTGAGAAGACTGTTCAGAAGGATAAAGTCCGTAAATCAATGAAACATTCAGTAACATTTCGAACTTAGGTAGCCGTAGCTCGTTGTCACACTGGTGAAATCGAGATTCGTCTCTCCGATAAAGATGCACAGGATGCCGTGATTGATATTGCTAAAATCAGGGTGCGTTTCCTATAATCGTTCAGGTTAATTTTCTGCTGCAGGCAATGATCGAAACCACTCAGAAGGAAGTTGATTCCCTGGCTGGTGTGACTGATGTTCACGCACCATTCTATAAAGTGTCGGCATCATATCTGAAGGAAGTAGGAGATTTCGCTGGATACTACCGTGAAGCTCTTCGCTATCTGGGAGTTGAAGATGCGGCCAAGATGTCAAATGATGAGAAGCACGTCCAAGCCGTAATGGTAGCGTTTGCTGCCCTTCTCGGTGAAAATGTATATAACTTTGGGGAATTGGTTAGTCTTTTACCTTGTTAATACTAGGCCATGTTAATTTTAGCTGGCTCATCCCATTTTGAAGGCTCTGCAAACTGTCGGAGAGAAATGGCTTGTTGAGGTTTGCATATGCTCGCTTTTCTATTTCATGCATCAAATTTAGATGCTCTTCGCCTTCAATAGTGGGGATCTCAACAAATTTTACTCGTTGGAGAAATCATGGTATATCATATACTTGTTATATAAATATTGTTTTAATTTAGGACCGAATGGAATGACCTGAAAGTCCGTAAAGACTTTTTGATTGGAAAGCTCCGTCTTATGGCTATTATGGAGGTTGGATTTTTCTAATTTCGTGTGAAACAAATGTTTTTCAAGATTGCTCTAGCTCGACCATCGAAGGAACGAAACGTTCCTTTTTCCGAAATTGCCTCCAAATGTCAAATTGCTCTGAACGAAGTCGAGTTTCTCGTTATGAAGGCGCTCAGCAAAGACCTTATTCGCGGATCAATTGATCAAGTTTCGCAGACCGTCAACATTTCTTGGGTTCAGGCAAGAGTCCTCAATTCTGCTCAGGTTTGTTGTTCGCATTACTTTGCACCTAACTTGCTTTTCTAGATGTTGTCCATGGCAAACAGAATAGCCACTTGGAAGACGGACGTAACTTCGATGGAGAACATTGTCGCCGACGATGCAAAGGAAATCTTGATCAAGAGCTAATCGTGAAGTATTCTGTATTTTGTGCACTGTTTTTTTTAATATTCTCATTCGTGAAATCTTTTGTCTCTTCACACATAATTTATTTTCTACTCGCTAGTGTTAGTTCCAACTCTACTTCGAGTAATTTATCCGTTTCTTTTGTTGTAAATATTCAGATACGAGTGTCAACTTATTATGTTTTTTTTATAATAAATATGATCGGATGATAACTGATATTGTTTGGGAGGAGGCATCATAGTTGACTCTGGGAAATTTGGTATGCTACACTTTTGAAAAAAATATGCATATATCCGAAGATCCCGTTGAATGTAGTTTTTCCTGTATTTCGAGTTGAAACCAGATGCTACGAATTCTCTTATGCTAGAAAGAAGTCCTGACCATTTTTCATTAGCTCATTCGTTGAGCTTTGAGCAGCTATGGAGAGCGAAAGCACCGTGGTGCGGAGAAATGGTTAGTTTTTTTAAATCTACTTCCCCGGACGCCAGTTATTTTGTTGTGATGTACTTTGTTTGATGTTCATTCACACTGGCATAGTTTTTTACTCTGTATTGCTGTATTTTCTTTCTAGGAAGTGAACCTTCTACGGTAAGGATGTCGAAGGAAGCAGCTGGCTCACAGGAGTCAAGACTATCAAAGGATAATCCCTGTAGAAAGTTCAAGTCATGGTTAGAAGAAGTAGCACCCATGTGGAAGTTTTCTAGACTCGTAAGTTGTTGTTCGTTATTATAAATTCAGAATGTAATTTAGGGTGACGAGCCGGACGATGACAAAAGGGAGTTTCCTGTGTGGAAAGCCCTGGTCGAAGATGATTACCAGAAGCTGTACCTAATGGGTCTTACAGTTCAGGTGTGCCTGAAAACATTCCCTGAGAAAGGACAGTCGAGCACTCTCTATGGTAAGAAATGGTCAATCGATCAATCCTAAACCGTATTTAAGACGGGGATTCGAAGATCGTCGTAAAATGTGTGCAGGAGAAGCTGGTGGCTGAGCACGAAGCTCTAAAATACTATCGGGTAACCGAATAATTTGACACATTAATACTAATATTTTATTTAGCTGCGCGTGAAGCTCTGCGAGCCTGGCCAGGATCCAAAGAAGATTGTTTTGGAGGCCATCCACTGGATGTGGTCGAAGGAGAAGGTGCCCGACTCGAAGTCGATTCCATGGGCCATTCGGAGCAATGCGGAAAATAATAAATCGGTTGGTTACTAAACGCTATTTATTATCCCTAATTCGTTTTTTTAAGCTTTTCTTTGCTGAAACCTATGGAACGCAGGCCTGGGCTCTACAACTTCTGTACCTGCAAATCTTCATGGTGGAGAAGAAAAAGATCCCGGTGGACATGGATGAATGTTACCGCTTCCTACTCAGTAAGTTCAGCATGTTTATTGTCAAGACTTCTAGAGAAGCCTGGTATGAAATTTAACGTTGTTTCAAAAAATATGGGTTGAGATACGTCTCAAGTATTCTATATGAATATAAATCCATAAAGATAGGTTCAAGCGGTCGTGTAATAAATTAGTATTTTAGGTTTGAGAGGACAAGAAGATGAAAAGAAGATTCTGATGTTCCATCTGCTGTACGTCAATTGGGTTCTTCTGCATTATAGCAGGCAGTATATGGCAGCTCCCGTGAGTGTCTATATGAATATAAATCCATGAAGTTACTTTCAGGAATTCGATAAATGGTTCCAACAATATGCTGAGATTAAGAAGGAAGCTTCTGCAAAGTTGCCAGGAGAGAATTTGTGAGTTTTAGCAATAGGCGGATTGTTTTAGACATTTATCTTTATAATTTTTAGCAAACACTCATTAAACACCTAATTTCAGGACCATTGTGACTAGAAATCTGCAGCAATTCCAGCCGTCAAGCAAAAACTGAATGGGTATAGTTTTTTATGTTTGTGCTTTCTAATCTGTTCTAATATTTTTTTAATAAAGATTTCTCTAACATGTGGTTTTAATTTATAAATTAGACAATATATTATGCAATAAGGGACAAGGGATGTGCTCGGGCAACGCAACAACTGAGTATCTGCGAACGATAAAGTTAGGGTTCAAGAAAGAGTTGGCAAACATTTACACCGAAAACAATTCTTGTGTTGATTTCTTCATACATGAAGTTGAACTAAACTGAAAAACAGCTTTAATTTCTTGCTCCAGGAAAGTTTATTTAAACCCATGTTTTGTTAAGATTATCCGAACTAATTTTGTCTTGATAGTTTGGATCTTTTTGATCGAAAAAGGCCACAATAAAAGATTCTGAATGAAAAATAAAAAAAAGAATGAAGTTATTCTCGTGAGGAATATTTGTAAAGATATATTGCACCTGTCTTCTGTAAAAGAGAAGTTGTTTATAAGTTATTTGCAATAATATTAATTCAAGTAATCACATAGAAAAATAGCCTAGTATCTTTTAAATTATTGTACAATTTTATAACATTGTATTCGCAAATGGCTAGCCCATGTTGTAGCATTCCTTTTCCAACTAGCTCTCCCTTAGCTTCTCTCCCGTCCCACAGCTTCCATGGGCTCCAGAAAATTCCGGATCTGCTCCATACTTCAGTCTGAAGCTAACGGTTTCATATCTTCATATTCTACCAGGAGGAGCGGTTGCAAAATGAGCCAAGAGGACCCAAGACCCGTATCCAGAGACATATCCCCCGGGATAAATTTATCCCTTTTTGAACCTTATTTCGTATTTATCCCCAAGGGGATAGATGTCTCTGCATACCAAATTTTCTGTTCTTGGGGATAAAGTATCCCCGGGGATACTTTATCTCTATGGATAAACGTTTCTCGATACGGGTCCTGACGACGATGAGCTAGGAATCAAGGCCGTAACTTATGAAGAAAAGCAGAATGTCGCTTCGGACGCTACTCGAACTCCGGAATTTGGTCGGCCTGGCGCTGGATCGGCCCGGAAGCGGCAAAAAATATTACCAGCACTGTGTAATCCTTGAAAGAAAGATGTTCCTAATAGAATGATTAATTCAGGCGGGAAGGATAGTGCTAATATTTAGACCTGTCAATGTACGGCCCTGGCACGGGTTTGAACATAATCATGGGCCACGTGGCGTGCCGTAACAAGCTATACTACTGTATTTATTAACGGATGATCAGCCTTAAGGTGTATATTCTTTTGAATATTAGAGAAACAGGAAAATTTTGTCTCTACCGTGATTGCTTCGGCGAAAGCCAAATTCGTAGTGATCAAACTACTTGGAGAAGGAGAGTTCGGAGCTGTTTATAAGTAAGTTATGGTAGCAAAAGAAGCTGCTATAAGCTAGAGTAAACACAGAATAGAGTTATTCTAATTCATACAGTTTCTTATTACCAGGAGTGGAGGTTGGGATGGCCGGACGGACCACGCACCGGTCAAGTCCGGTCGCCCCCCGTGACTATAGTTTGTATAATTTTGAATTGAAGGGTCCACCTGGAATCTGAAAAAGAAAAAATGTATGCAATGAAGGTGGAAAAAAAGATGTAAAACAGAAAATACTCTAAGCTCAAGATGGAGGTATTTAAAAGAATATTATTATATTTAAAAGAATATTATTAATATTATTATTATTATTATTGTTTAGATTGCAATTCTAAAACTGATGTCTTCTGAACGCAAGTAATCTCACTTCACCAGTATAATAGACAGAGACAAAAAAGAGAGCTTCTTCTTTCTTCTGATGCAACTTGTAGGAAAAAGTCTGTCAGATCTGAAGACGGCCCGGCCTGAAAAGGTACCTTCAAACGCAATATTTTACACAAAATAAGATAAAAATCCCCGAAAAAGGCCTAAGACGATTGGATTTGTAACTGCACCAACATTAAGTCCAACGTTTCACTCTGAACCGTTAAAAACAGGTGTGCAAACTTGTGAGCTGGTGCGAGCCTGGGGCTTTGGCCGAGTGGGCGGGACTAGCCGGCCCGAAGACAATTATTTCCGTCAGAAATGGGAATGTCACAAGCCAATCCGGGCCGGCCTATTCCTAATCCTGAATGAGTCTAATGATTGGTATGATGATTTAGGAGATTAATTCTTCATGCCCAAAGCCCGGGGTCTGCCGGACGGTGGTCTTTTCAAACAGACCCGTAGAATAACAAAGCCATAAGCTATCTGATTCTATGATTGCAGGTTCTTTCTTCAGTATGTGGTCTACGTGTTTGGAAGCTTGTCAGGATCTGCATAAATATGGATTTATTCATAGAGATTTAAACTTTAAATCTCTATGAATAAATCCAAATTTTAAAGCCAGCGAATTATGCCCGTGGCGGTGAACAGAGACTAGTGAGTTATGAAGCTAACCACGGTATACAGGAAATTCAACGAAAATTCAAGGGCCTGGGGCCAACTTTTTTTCTTCATGGACAGTAGTCGACAACCAGACACCGCCGAATATGTTTATAGTATAGTTATGGTAGGGGTCAGAATTTTGGAGAAAGCAATAAAATAATAAAATAAACTAATGTGTAGAAGTGGTTTGGTTGGAATTTCACTGGCCGAGAAATGTTCGGCCGAGAAGAAGAAAATTTTGAAGTTACTAATAGCATCTGTCTAATATAATAATAATAACTAATAATAATAATAATAATAATAACTAAATACAGATTTACATTGTGGACTTTGGCATAGCCCGGAAGATTCTGAACGAAAAGGCAGAACTTAAGACGCCTAGATCAATGGTTAAATTTAAGGTAGGTAGAATCAATCAATATTATTAAAAATACCGATATTAATATTAATAATTTAAGGGAACCGTCCGCTTTGCCTCGCTCGCTTCTCACAGAAACGAGGAACTAGGCCCCAAGGATTACTGCGAATCTTGGTTCTATCTTGTTGTTGGATTTCATCCAGTCTGCAGGTACAAAGAGCCATATTTGTGGATTCGGACCGGCATTTTTCATAACTCGGAAATTTGCGCTGAATAAGATAGGAGGGCGGAGTTAATTCCTAAAGTTCCACAGGATATTCTTTATACTTTGACTTTGTGTAACACAATACTTGTATAACACTAAAATATATTCTACAATTGTGGAAATATACTGATTGTTTGTTATTTTTAGAGTCTTTGTAGATCACAAACTCTCTCAGTCCGGGCCCGTTTTGTCGAGCAAACTTTTTTGTGAAATATCAAGATGGAGTTTATGCTGTCGGGATCTATATCAGTCCATAATTATGCTGGTTATTTCATAAAAGGATTGCTCGAACGAGGAATTAAAAGCAAAATTAGTGTTCCTTAACACTATAATATTTTCTATATAATTTATCAGTCTTTCTACCTAGATTAGATTATTATAAACTTCTAACTAATGAATATATTATTGTTATTATCAATTGTTGTTATAGAAATATCATATTTTATTAATGACTATTATTATCTAATAAAATAAATATATTTATTATTCATATGATATGTAGAAATTAATGCGACTCTCCAATAAAATCATTACATAAACTTTACATTTAAATACCCAAAAAGCAATTTTAGAAAGCAAAAAACGCGCAGATAACGTATAAAAGCTAAGCAAAGAAGATGGTATGAAAGCAAATGTGTTAAAAACTGTAAAATGTTCGAAAATAAACAAGTTTATTCCTTTTTGCGAAATCCATCTCACATTTTACTATCATACCGGGCTTACAGTCAAGGATTTTAAATTAAAAGCCGGAATAAAGGCACGGTACACTCGAAAATTTTGTTTATTTTTATTCTTTTATTCAATAGATCTTATTATTCTGATATTAAAATGTGAAGACCGATTTAAAAAAAATTAGTTTGAACGTAGATATGAGCGTTTGAAAAGTCTGCCACCCTGCGTTTAGGTTGCCCTGGGAGCGGAGTTCTATTATTTGTAATTTTTCGTCAACAATCAACAAAATTTCGAGTGTACCGTACCTTTAATCAAAACGGCCTAAAAAGGAACAATTCTGAAGGTACTTGCAGAAATATTTAGCTAAAATATTTTAGTTTTGGCAGAGTTCGTTCAGGCCTTATTTAAGATGGTTGAAGCAAAATATGTGCTGTAAAGCTACAGTTAGGAGTTTAAGCTTAGCTAGTTGACACCTTATGAGGACTACCGTTCTTGTCTGGAGTCAGCTCATAGCTAGATGAAGATCGTGTTATGGAGTGACCCTGAAATAAAGGGGATATTATGGAGTGCAATAGATAACAACTCCCAACTCTATAGAGCAGATGAATGCATTTTTAAAAATGGTTTTGTAAGAACCTTAGTGTAATTAAGTTAGAAAATGTTTAAAGTTTGTTGAATCATCGAGTACTTCAGTTTTGTTTCCTTGGATACTGGATAGTTATCTCTTGATATAGACTATAGAACATTGTAGCTTAACCAACCTATGGGGGGGGGGCACACAAGGCTGGGAATAGGCCGGCCCGGGACGAATTCCCAAATAGTCGGCCCTAGTCTATTTCACATTTTTTAGTGAATATTGTTCAAAAAGTTAGTTTTCAATGATCTTTTTCGTCATTTACCATATCAGAATATTAACCTAAATAAGTCAATTTAATGCAAGGGGTTGTATGGAGATTCCCATCCCTACTTAAAAAGGTGCAGTCCTAAAAGGATTCGGTGCAAATAAGTCTGCTCCTTATTCCTAAATAAGAGTTTTGTTACCTGTTTTAATGTATCTACAACATATGCTGTAATTGCTAGCCACGCCCTCCGTAACTCTTTATGTTTTCTTACGGCATCAAAACGACGAAGACAGTCCACTATAGCATCGCCTAGAATATTCCTTTAAATATGCTATAATCAAGAAAACTGACCCAATTCATCCCACACGGGCGGTCCCAGACCTTCAGATTTCAAATGGCGATGAGCCCGACCGATCTGTAACAATGCGATATGTTTATTATAATTTAGTAATAGTATTTTAAAAGTATTAAGGCTAAGTTTAAAGCTAAAACAATAAGATATAGGCAATTCAGTTTCTTTTCAAGTAATATAAGCGAGAAATTGTAGGACTCCCAGGAATTTCTCTGCTTATTCTTGGGACTTTTCTAGAAGTCCCAAAGTGGCTCCGGTCGGATCCGGTAAATATCCCCGGTCGGCTCTCGTCTCTCTGTCATTTCCGTTAATTTCCAGCCAAAGGTTTATAAATACAACATTTTATTCTCAATCATAACTTCCACGTGGCTAAGTTTGCTTTAGAAAATGCAGCTTAGCTTTTAAAAAGGTCCAAAAAGAGTTTCTTACAGTGGCAAATATAGTCTACATCAAATGCTCTGTTTTCAGCGTAATTTCATAGAAAGAGGCGGTATTAGATTTAAAATGAATGTCCTTTTGAGGAAACGGATTCCAATCAACTGATTTTTATTTATTTTATACAACGCCGCTTCTGTTTAGGATACTGAACAGTAACTCTAGCAATTGACTATAGACTATAGGGCGGTTCAAGTAAAGAACATGATATTCTATAGTCTATATCAGAAACTACTGTTTCCGGTGCAGTATCGCGGAGCAGCGATGTTATATGAAAATTGCTGGATTGCCACCATTTCTTCAAAAGTACATATATTCTGATCATCCACCCTCCTTCTCCAGGTACTACGCTGTAAACATAGCTCTTATATATCATATATAACAAAATAAACTAATAATAATGTTAACACACCTCATCAATGTAATTAGTAATTCTATTATGATCTTGGTCTAGATTCCTTACTATAGAATCTATTAATTCTACAGTAACCCTCGCATGCAGGGTGGTCGCGTCCTCACATTGCGAGAATACGGCACAGCCATTTGCCTATAATAAATAATTACAGATTAAAGGACTGTGTTTTTGTAAGAAATACTGTAATAATTTATATTTTGGGTTGGACGATGTCATTAAATTGTGACTCTATTGCAACAGGAAAATGTTATCCGCCATTTTAAATTAGCCGGCCCCAAGTGGTCTGTTATAATGTCAGACTAAACAAAAGTAGGCTCATCCAGACCGACCTGCTGTGACCCGGACCGAAAGAAAGATTTATTTGTCATGCTTAGAAGCTTCGCCTCATAAGCTAGAGGTCGATGGTTCGAATCCCCCGAAGAAAGAATTCTTGCAAATTTGTTCTGATTCGTCGCCTCCAACTCCCTGGGTGCTGTGCTATGAAATCTCACTTCCTATGGTTCCCTCGTCTCACTTCTTTACTTCAAATATCTGTGATCTCGTGTTTCGTAAAACAAATAAACAAACATGAACACTTAAAAACCCTTATTGCTACAAAGCAATGAATAGACAATTCATTTCATTGTCAAGTTTGTCGAGTCTCTCTACTGTAGGTCGAGTATTAGTTGAAATGCATAAAAAAACGAACCATAACTGTTTGGTAGACCTCAGTTTTAAATTTAATGTTCACTTCGGGTCCATTACTGTACAATGGTGAGCCAAAATGTACATTGTAAGGCGCGCCGAGAAAGTGGGCGTGGCCGCCGGTCTCTATCTCTACAATTTCCCCGACTGTACTGCAAAGCAGGTTACCGGCCGGCCTAAATGAGGTCAGACCGGGCCGGGCCGAGCCGGTCTGTCGGATTTACAGCTAATCCGGCCCGGCCGGATAACCAGCTCTGTTGTACTACGGTAGCTAAAAAGACCTCCGTTATATTTAATATTTACTTTACCTTAGCAAATAATTGTCTTGCTTTTGCATTTTTATTGCATAATTTAGAGTAAATAGAGCTTGCAAACTGTCCATTTGGGCCAGTGGAGTAAATATTCGGCCAAGACTGATTTATTAGCTTTAGTTGGTACGGAGAAATACCTAAAAAAGAGCAGTGTTTAGCATATATTTCTAAGTTTAAAGGACTTTGGATGAACACTGGAAAATGTAAGACTATATTAAGTTTATTAATAATGTGTGCTGTAGTGCTGCTATAACGCTCTAACAACTAAGTAATCACAACGCTGCTCTAATCAGGAAAAAGACAGTTTGCTACAACTATTTTACTACCCCTAATTAAATAATTTTGAAACTGTAGGAACAGTATATGAGGCTGTAGTACTAAGAATGTAAAGTGTTTTAGTAAGTTTTCAATTCTCGCACAAAAAGATGTAAGAATATGTTTGGCATGCAAAGTTTAACGAAAAATTCAAGCGGAGGTGCGTTGGCTTTTAATACTCTCCACTCTCTGCCTTTTGGAACAGTTGGAACAGGATGTTCATGGATAATCAAGTAGTTCATATTTCTACATCTCTCTATTGTGCGATACTTGAACACTTACCAAAACTCTTTACATTGTTAGTACTGTAGTCACATATACTGTTCCTAAAGTTTCAAAATTATTTAATTAGCGGTAGTAAAATAGTTGTAGCAAACTGTCTTTCCACAATTTGATATTATTTGATTGTGTTTCGGTTGGGGCCTCTATTTATGCTTTAGATCGACGTGGTTTTCATGTCTAACGTGTCTTACAGATTCTTGGTGTCAAGGTGTATAACAAATGTGTATGAGGTTTTTCCAGCTGGGATTCTTAATGTTTATTATTTTCGAACCTACTTGGAGCCTTGTCTACACAAGATTACCAGATATGACAGATATGAGAGGTTCCTAGCGCAGTGTGCTGAGAAGTCGCGGTGTTATCTAATAATGAATATGCAATCGGTGGAGCCTTTTTCTTCACAAGTACGTTCGTTTAAATCTATAGTCCATAACAAAAAAAAGACCGCGGTGTTGTTTAAGTTTCCAAAAATGGTTCCTTATATGGCAGTCTTGGTTTGTCGACTCATCTTTAAAAGTACGCATTTTAATGTAAAAAACTAAACAATAAAAGAAGAAAACAAATTAGTTTTAGCGTAGATCTAACACTATAGCAGGGAATAATGTCTGGATAACCAGTCTTCAGCTTTATTATAAAAAACTATATTGTCGAACTCAAAAGAAAAGAAGCCGTGTTGATGCATAAGAAAGCATCATCTTCGCCAAAAAATATGAACCTCAAGAGTAATTTTCTAAACCTGTCAGTAATTTATATAGTTTCTGACTATTTTTCATTACAGTCAGCTCAAAACATTTAAAGAGAAATTGACTAGTAGGATATATTGTAGCTTCTTTACTCGGTATAACAACTATTTTATTTTATTAGAAAATGTTCTTACAAATATTTATATGTCAAATAATTTATGTACAAATAGAGTTTCGTATAAATTCACAAAGATTCTGTCGTTGTCAGGCTTCATTGTCACGGGAATTTGTAACGGGAGCTACTGAAGTCGAGATGTTAGAAAGATCTGGAACTAAGGATTAAAGGACTGACAATAAAGGACTGTCTCACTTTTGAAGGGAGCTGACAATAGAGCGCGGAATTCGGGATTAAATGTGAGGATGATCAGTCTGAAAAAGCGACTTACAATTAGCTTAACTATTTTTAATAGTTTTATCTTAAATACTGGTTCGACGAATAGTTTTTGGTGTATATTTTCTATGATAAGTTGCCAGTAGGTATGTTTATAAGTAAGTTGGTATGCAAAATTCTCAATATCCCGGATCTTAACAATTTTGTTGCTTAGAATTCCATTTAGAATCTTACAGGGCACGGACTGGCTAAGTTAATAGTTTATTTTATTTAATTTAATAGTTTATTTTCAAATTTCGCGCTTTATTTGCAAGAGTTACAGACACCCGAGGCCACCTATAGAGGTTCTCGGGTGTCTGGAATTTTCCGTCTGAAGTTATTTCGGTTTTCTTTAGAGAGAATTCGCTCTTAATTAGATATAAATACCAGAAATTTGTTGCAAATGTCTTTTCCATAGAAAATACCACAATTAACTAAAATAACATTTAGAATAATTTCATCTGAGAAACAAACATATTTAAATTTAAGTTATATACTTGTTCAACCGATCGTTGGTAAACTTTTACCATGTTTTTCGATAGGATTTGACAAATTGAGTTATTCAACTGTGTGGTTCTATTAGTATTATTTAGAATGTTGATCTTATTAGTTGAGTCAATAGTTTATTTTCAAATTTATGTCCTCTCCGACTGTCTAATTTTAACTAACGGATCAGTAAAGTGAAGAAACTGCCAGAATCCAGTTGTTAGAGCAAAGATAATGTAAACATTCTCAAACTTCCAGGCCAGCGAAAAGTAAAAGTATAGTTCCAGAACAAAGAAACAACCTTGTAGCAGTGCCTAAATGTTCTTTCTATTATCTGTTTATTTCATATTCAAACCTGTTTTAAAAAGTTTATTTCAATTCTTCGTCGCTGGATTTGATGTACAGTTCCATGAGCAAACTGAAACTACTCAATGATGCCTCATAAATTTGTTTTGGCAAACCGCTGTTATCAGGGGTAGCGGGCCGGCTCCTTTTCAAAATAATGGGAACCAATGTATAAATCATTGAGGCCGGGGCCGGCTTTTGCCACCCCATCCTGGTATAGTCGACTGTCGACTAACATATTACTTGCACATAAAAGGCAGAGCACGCAAAAATGACGCAAAAATGGCGAACAAATCTGTCGACTGGACGAGTCAAAGACCGGTGAATTTTTCAATTTACCGGAGAACTAGATTCAACGACAGAATAATTCGATATAGTAAACCGGGAATTGCCCCATTAACTGCTTAAAAGGCAGTATACAAAAGCCCTATAACGTTTGTTAATCGTAAGTGGGCCAGCCAGGTTCCGAGTTGGGTCATTCCATGAAACCAAACATTAGCTTTTATATAATAATTTTTCTAGTCATCTCACCTCTCTAGAAGTCTTATGTACTTTATAAATTGTAGTTACATCAAAAGCAGAAACGAATACTACAATTGTCATACATTTGTAATAATCGATTGTAGTCGCAATAAACATACAAAGCTAAATTAATAATATTTCTGTTATTATTCCGAGGTAAGTAGTAATTTCAACCTTTAGAAGGGTTTCTATATTATATTGAACACATTTGATACTTACCGGAATATTTTTAAAACCGAATGTCCAGAATAGCTCAACGAAGTAAACATCACAGTCGTCTGAAAATAAGCTATCAATCTTCAGAAAACATTCAATGATTATCCCAGCAAGTGCTGATCAATTTTATTGATCCATACAAAGTTTCTTACTGTTTATTATTTGTATACTATGTCTCTTAATCGGTTTAAATTAATATTGCTTCTACAAAAAATGAGGTTTTAAAATTTAAATATCACATTTTGGTTCAAATTTAAATTTTGGCGCGTGTAGATCAACAAAATACTCAGGCAAGTAAGACTCGCTGTCCCGTTTTTCGCTCTTCATTCATTCACTCATTCATTTGCTGGTTTATAAGGTTTTATTATTTCACTGTTTATTGTTTGAATATGTTGTCTTGCTGGAATTTCCACTGTCACAGACGCTGTTAGGATTATATGGCGCTGTTGGGAGGAATGGAATCCTCTGAGTGGATTTTTGTCAAAGCCAGATACAACTACTAAAACTTGAATATTATTCACGCGGAGAGTGAAATGGCTCTACAATTGCAATACGTAGTGTACTTCTTTTTTGTTCTTTATTTGCTTTTTTGGCCCTCTTAAATTAGCCTTTTCCAGATGACAAGTTTCTCGCGAGAAGTACAGCAACTCCTGGACGATCTTTCGAATATAGGTCCTCATTTGCGTTCACCTAGGCTCGATGCCGCGAGAGAGGCATGTGACAAGATCGGTAATTTTTTTATAAAATCTTGCGTAACAATATTTTTTAAGGGGCGACGACTACGTCTACATTTACTACAAATGAGGCGCTGGTTAGATTGGCAATGTCTGCACTTGCCCAAAAGGAGGCTGTTGTCAAAGCTGAAGTTGACCGAATTGAGCAGGTGATTTTGCAGTTAATACTGTTTTTTTACTTTCCATTTTAAGGGACTAAAATCCTTGAAGAAGCGCGTCGATAACACAAAGTAGTGTCTACTTCCTACCCTCCTGTCAGTTTGTGGTTTTGTAATGTTGCATAAATTTTTTCTATATTATATGGAACACGTTTAATACTCACCGGAGCATCTTTAAAACCAAATGTCCAGAATAGCTCGACGAAGTGTTAGATGATCAAGGTATCGTTGTGGGACCACCTTAAATTCGACCGCAGGCTTTTCTTTGCAAGAGTGGGCGACGGTTTTCTTAAATGGCCGAGAATGACTATTTCGACTCGCTATGGCTACCAACCATGCAAGGCATCAGTTGCTGGGAGCGGCTGGTAAAATGGTCCGTATCTGATGAACCTGAGTTACAATGTCATTTACACTGAAACTGGAAATTAATTTTAATCGAAAAACGATATTACGTTCAAGCGTTTAAACACTTAAACGTTTCTGATCTTCAAAATCTGAAAATCATATGCTTTTGTATATGGGCAGCCAAACAGTGAACGTACTGCAGGCAAAACTATTTTGAAGGCGATTGCAAAAATTATTAGTACAAATATATAATTTTTTCTGGCAGTTCTGATTCTTGGTAGTCCCCTTTTTGAATAGATCTCCGCGCGGAACCAAATTCTTAACTGAGTTAGTTTTCCGCAGTGTCGCTATCTTTAGTGTTTATGTGTATAATTTACTTGTTCTTCTAAATCTGCTAATTAGTGATATAATTCTGCTTTTTTCACCAAAGAAATGGGAAAAAGGAATAAGGCTAAGAAGTTCAACAATGGGCCAAAAACTGATACGGCTGGGAAAGGTAACCAATGGTGTCTACTTTGTAACTGAATGTGTTTAGGCGAAATCCGCAATCCGGCAAATGCGGAACAATCTGTACCTAAACATCAGTCAGATGTTCAGTTAATTGATGCGAGAAAGCCGAAGAATCCACAGGGTGAAACCCCAAGAAATCGCGGTCCGTTAAGCTATCTATCAGTTATCGTCGTTTGGTTTAGGAAATCTCGATAGAAATCGCCGTGAATCTGGGAATGGTAACCAACCAGGGAAGACCCCATACCAGGATCAGAAATACGCGAGAAATGACGATGTCAGAGGTTTTTCGACTTCTATGATTTCTTTAGCCATTCTATTTCAGACCAGCGAAACCCTCGTCCTCCATTATTGGAAACCACTGCAAATAGTGGTCACGGTATGAAAAGTGAGTCGGATGATGTAACAATACTCCCTACTAAAACTAATTCAGATCCCAGCCGGAATCTTTCCCGAAGACAATCGGAAAGCGAAGTTCCATGGACTCCCCTAGGACGCAGAAATCATAAAGGCACTCAAAGTAACGTTTATTACATTTTACACATTCCGATCATATTTCAGGTGCGGTATTGCTGAGAAAAGAGAATGATGCAGTGCAAGGAATTCCGAAAA